>JAAAKQ030259631.1:0-10784 GCA_010016005.3 Zanna intricata | reverse complement strand
GATTGGTATATTTAATATTTAAATTTTCTTTATTATTATTTGTAGGATCATCATCAACATTCTTATTATTATTATTACTATTATTATCATTATCTGGAACATAATTTTCTGTTGTTAAAATTTCTTTATTTATTAATGGAGGTGATGTTACTTCATAATTTTTGTTTTGTTCATTATTTACAGATGAATTTTCAAAAGAAGATTCAACTGTAGATTTTAGTGGTATTTTATCTTCATTATTCACGATTTGCTGTTTATTATTACCATTTTCATTATTATTAAAGTATAAATTCGGTTCAAAATAATTTTGATTTAAGTTACCGCTTAAAAATACTTGTGAAACTTCAATTTTTTTATCTGATCTTTTATCGTTATCTGGTACTGAATATTTAAAATTATATATCATTTGCATATCTTTTGTAGCATCATCCGGTATAACTGTTGAAGATGCAATAATATCATCCATTTCATTCTGACTAGAATATAACTTTGGTTTCTCTTTCGCCTCTTTTATTTTTCCAAAATTTTCATTCATTATTTCTTCTTCTTGTTCTTCTTTTTCTTTGTTGTTATCACCGTTATTATATTTATGATTATTAAAATAATTACTAGTTTGATATAATTCTTCTGTTTGAGACGGTTTTGGTCTTCTTCTAGTTACAACAATTCTACGCTTTGATGTTTCTATTGTTGTTGTAGGTTGTATTGTTGAAGATAACGGCCGTTTTCTAGTAACTTTTATTCTTTTTCTTTTACCTACCTCACGCTGATTTTCTTCATTAAAATGTTGTTCATCAGGATACATTTCTGGTATGCTGGTACTGGCGACATATTCATATGATGTGGACATAGTGTATATTTTGTAACCGACCGAAGAAGTTGTAGCTGATCTAATATGATCATCGTCGTCATCATCATTTTCATGGTCATCTTCATCTGCATCACCATTATGATGGACTTGCATTGTATTTACAGGCGGTTTTCTTCTTCTAGTAATCAGTATTCTTTTTTTAGGAATTTCTGTCACAATCTGAACAGGAATTTTACTTTCTGATATTTCATAACTATGTTTTATTGACGGATTATAGGCGGTATGCAGTGTATTCTTATCTTGCATTGGTTGTCTTTTTCTAGCTCTAATAACTTTTATTTTACGGGTACCAAATTCTGAAGAAGGCACTACATCTTCATTACTTTTATGTTTATTTTCTGGAATTTGTACATTCTGTACCGTTACTTCATGTGATGTTTGAGCTTCAGATAGCGATAAATCATGTTCATCAATATTTTTTTTTCTTTGGATAGGCACTCGAACCTTCACTCTTCTTCTCTTATGATTTCCGATTGGTTCGGAATCATCATTTACATTACGCCGTGTTCGATTTAATGTAGTCATCAGTAAATCATTACAATCACCTTTTAAATTATTATTTTTATTAACTGAACATAAATTTTCTTTATTATAATTATTATTATCATTATTATTGATAATAGGTCTTTTACTCCATTTTAAATGAACCCCGTTTTGCTGATCTGGAGCTAAATCAGCGGGGCTTTTCAATAAAAAATGACCGGTAGTGTTGTTTTTGTTGTTTAAATCGATTGAAGAACTTATTGAAGATGATAAAGGTTTACTCATAGTTGTAGAAAGGATAATATTTTGCGATTCAGATAATGATATTGGCGATTCCATCGACACATAACTACTTACATCTCCAACAACACTTTCAAGGCTTTGCGTCTCTATATCGCTACTTTCAAGCGATACTTCGTTTAATGCAGACATAATATAATAATTTAATTCACCATTATTTTCGTCATCTGTTAATGGGAAAGAACTGCCGATTTCCGGTATTCTAGATGTTTCTAATACAAGCTTTTCATTTAAATCAGGTTGTAATATAAAATCAGCTGCCCTTTTACGGACCGTTGCAGATACTTCTTGTCCTAAAGTAACAGTGGACAATACTGTACTAAATTCTCCCGGTCTTCTACCAGAGACATAAATGGTAACAACACTTGTTTCTGCTGGATTTTCAGGTAGATCTGGTGGTTTTTTATTTGTTTTAATTTTTGACTTTTTCCTATTAAATTTTTGTTCTTGTTTCGGTTCACTGATCAGTTCTTGTTGTTCTGTATTTAATAATATGTCATCTTCATCGTCATTCGGTCTAATTTGTGCAAATCTTTGAATCGGTTGGTCATCTAAAATAATTTTTTCTTCTGGTATTGTGACTAATGTATCTTGAAGGGCTTGTTGTAACGGATTAACTGTAGGCTGTTGAGGTTGTAATAATTGCGCTTGCAATAAAGCAGGTAAAAGTAAAGAATTTAATTGCTGATTTGCTATAGCAGGTGTTGGTGTAACTACCACAGTTTCGGTTAAATATTCTGTAGCGGTAATAACTTGTGTGGAACTATCGACAATAGTCGTTAATATTTCTTTACCTCTATAAGTTAAGGGTATCACGGTAGATGTATGATCTGTAACAGTTGTTACATAAGTGGTTGTTTTTGTTTTAAATTCTGTAACCGGTGTCGGCGGTGTTGCAGGTTGATTTTGTAAACCTAATAATGGATTTATTGTTGGAGGTAAACCGATATTACCCAATAATAACTGGGATAATAATATATTAGCCAATGGTGCGTTGGCAAGCTGCGGTTGAATTGTACTAACTTCTTGTCTTACTTCATAGACAGTGCTGGGTACAATGTGTGAAAACGATGTTTTTCTACCACGAATATTTGTCGGTGTGAATGTTATACTGGTCGTAGGAGTTTCTAAAACAATAAATTTTGTTACTTCCATACCACCGTTTGCTAACGTTTCAGTAATTTCACTCGTTAATTGAATTATTGGATTTCCATCTTTACCGATCGCTGTACTGTACTGATGCGGTCCTAAAACTTCTAAACTTGGTTTAGCCGTAATAACATTTTTATACTCTGTTACCTTACCGTTAACTACCGGTATTGTAACTTCTGTTGGTATTTTATGTGTAACTGTTATTGTACCATCAAACGTTGATTGTGAAAATGTGTAAGAATCAAAATCTGTAGTACTATCCCTATATCGGGATCTACTTGACGGGCGTCGACTGGTTTGGAATCCTCCTCTACGGCTGTTTGTTCTTGAAGTAAAAGTCTCTTGATCTCGAGTACTACTAGAATGTGTTCTTAATCTAGGAGGTTTTGGTCTTTGAACAGTTGTAGTAGTCTCGGTAGCCAATGATGTTTTTCTTCTATTTGAATTCGGTCTCCTAAAACTAGATCTAGAGGTTTGAGTATTTCCGGATTTATCTCTCAAAGTAAACTGCGATCTTGACGCTGTAACAGATGCAGATGTGGGTCTCAACCTTGGTTGTACCTGTTGTTGAGTTCTTCCTCTCGACTGGTATCGTGATTGTGTTGAACGAGGTGTTTCAGATGAAGATACTTGATCGTTATCTTCGACGTAATCATATGCCGCTTGTTTTTGTTTCTGTCTGTATCTAGATCTAAAATTTCTGGTACCGTACTCAGGAGTTTGTCTTTTAGTCCTTGGTCTTCTTGTAAATGGCCTTATCTGAACAGGATTACCAAGCGTTTTTCCTCTCCGATTTAACAGCGAAGTTGCAGTCGTTGTTGTTGACTGTTTGGATTCAGCGTTTTCAGAACCGTCATATTCATTGTCACCGATTTCTTCTCCCCCATCATCTTGAAGAATATCTTCTTCATTTCCTTCATTTATCCTTTCTTCATCGTCTTTTCTGTTTTCATCCTCGTTTTCAATATCTTCATTTGGTTTTTTTAATAAACCTCTAGGCGGAAATAAATTATTTGATGGACGAGGTCTTGAGCGACTATTCACAGGTGAATTTGCTTTACTTCTTTGCGGAGTCGGAGTTGTCGGTCCTGATCCTCTATTGTCCGGCCTTCTAAGTAAAGGACTTCTTCTAGCGGCAGATGTCGATGGTTTAGGTGTTGTAGTAGTTGTTTGCGGCCTGTTTAATATTGGCGGTCTATTTCTAAATCGTAATAACGGATTATTTCCCCTTCTTGCCGATTCTGTTGTTGTCAGTGGCGGTGATGTTTCCTGTACATCTTGTTCATCGATGTCGCCAGAAGGCGTTTCATCAGTCGCTGATGTTATACCGATTATATCATTCGTATTTACAGCGTCATCAGTACTCGGTGTCGTTTGACTGATCGTAGAACCTCTTCCAAAAGGTCCGCCTACTGCAGTCGGACGGATCGGCCTGTATCTTGAATTCTGTAAGGAAGAACTTCTACCAGGATAGGCTGAAGAACTTCCACCGCGTCCGCCAACAGATGCTCTGTAACTGGAACTGCCTCTTCTTGAGCCGCTGTAAGTCGATGTCGGAGTAATTCTTCCGGTAGATGATCTACCGCGACTTCCAGGAGCCGGGGTGTAAAAAGAAGAAGGTAGACCTCCAGGCGTGCTACTACCTCTACGTCCAGAAAACCTTCTTGAACTAGTCGAGGATGGTCTTATATCAGATATTCCTGATGAAGATTTACGACTGCTGGCAAAACGATTACGGGAGGCGCCGAAACCACCGGTCGTTTTAGCAGCTGGTGTAGCGGTTATTGTAGGGGTCAATGAATTTCTAGTAATTGTAGTCGCACTACCGACATCTCCGGTCTTCTTCCTCGGTAAAAATGTCGGTCTAGGGCGTGAAGCAAACGGTCTTATATTTGGTGTAAACGTTTTCTTCCTCGATGAAAACGTCAATCTTGATGTCTTACGTTTTCCGTTACCTTGGCCGTCATCTTCCTCTTCTTCTTCACCTTCTTCTTCGTTATCCTCACCTGATCCTTCTTCATTCAAAGAACTTTCAATAACCGCCGGTGACGGAGATGTTGTAACCGTAGCCGTCGGTGTTACAGCGACATCGTTGACCGAAACAGAAGTCGGTACAATGTCGACTACAGGAGATGTAGTCGATGGCATATCGACTTTAAAACTCGAAGTACTTTCTATTATTTGCGCGTATCTACCGTCAATTAATGTTCCTATAACGCGTGACTCGTAAAACGTTGTGATTTTATCCTTAACTATCGATCCTTCTATTAATCTAACCAGTCCGGTACGGAATGTTTTCGTCCCGATGACAGTAGTCGACGGGCTCAAAGAAGGGCTAGCCGTTTTCTTTTCTTCATCGACTTTAATCGACGTCGTACTTTCAATAACTTGTGCGTATAACGAATCTATATAAGTACCGACAGCCTTTGTTGTAAAAAATGTAGTCGATATTCCATCAGCATCAACGATTTTACCTTCATTAATCGATACGATGCCAGTCGGTTGAACTTCTGTTGTCGATAATGTATTTACTAGTGATTCTGTCGGTGTTATTATTTCAGTTGAACTTTCTAATACTTGCGCGTACAAACCGTCGATAAAAGTACCGTATACATCGGTATTAAATAATGTCGTAGTACCGTCGTTTACTTCACTCGTTCGAATCGTCGATATTAAACCTGTCGGTTTAGAATTTACGATACTAATACCGTCTTTGTCGGCAGATTTACTGTTTTCTAACGGTTGAATAGTCTCCGTAGATACATCCGGAACAAGTTTAGCCGAATCTAACATCGTTTCTTCGATCTGCGATGAAGGTATGGGCGGAGTAGGAGTAGGGGTTACAATATTTGTAACCGTTTCTAAACGACTATTTAATACGGTGCTGTTACCGATATATGAGGTAGTAAAATACGTAAAAGTAGTGAAATATGTCGTCGGTTCTAATAAATCTGTTTGCGAATGATTTTCAATCGCATTATCCTTAACGATATCAGATGTCGATACTATATCGTCGGTTTTTAACGGTATCGACGGTGCGATCGTTACAGTAGGTGTAACGATATTCGATACGGTTTCTTCACGGCTGGTTACCATAGTGTTACCGTCTTTATACAGCGTAGTCCAATAGGTAAACGTTGTAAAATATGTAATCGGTAACGTCGCTTCTTCTAAGCTCAAACTCGCATCGACTTCGGACGGTTTAATAGTTTCGGTAACAACATTCGTAACTGTTTCTAATCTACTAATAATATCGCTCGATGTTCCTTTATAAACCGTTGTAAAATACGTAAACGTCGTATAACTTGTTTGGAGCAATAACGTCGATGAAAACGAAGGTTCAATTTCTTCTGTATTACTTTCAGAACTTATTTGATCGTCGACGGGCGGATTATCGTTATCGTTTTCATCGAACATTTTACGATTAACACTCGAACCGCCAGAACTACTGCTCGTTATATCGGTAACCATTGTTTCGACTACTTCTGTTTCATCACCGATCGTCGGCGTAGCGCCGATTATGAATCTGTTATCTGTATTATTTATAATCTGTTTATCGACACCGCGAGTTATAATACCGGATTCGTTCGTACTATCTTCAATATAATCTTCGGGTGTAACGTTATCGACCGGATGATTTCTTAATACTGTTTTATATTTATCGTTATGAATAGTATTTATCTGTCCGTTTTCGATTAAACTGCTTAACGCTTCCGATATAACAGCGCTGTTATCGTTATTTACAGTACTACCTTTTTGTCTAGATATTGTACTATCGTACGAGTAATGCGACGGTGATAATCTTAATGAGAATTTATCTTTTTTTTTATTTAAAATGTTATTATTTTTATTTGAAACCGGCGCCGGCGTCTCTACCTGGTTAATTACTTCGTTTTTATTCTGAGAACTTCTAATGTTATCGTTATGTATACCCGTCGTTTTTATAATGTTACCAGCAACAGCACTCGGTGTAATAATATTTGTATAAACTTCTGTTCTCGTCGTAATTTCTGTTTCACCGTCGACGAAAACTGTCGTAAAATACGTATAAGTGGTGTAGAATGTTTTAACTTCGTTATCGTTTATTTCTTTTATTGTATCGATAGATGGAGTCGCAGTCGCTAATTCTTTATCTACATCGATTGAATCTAAAGTCGATGTAAATAAATTATCTCCGTCGATATTAACATCGTCATAATATTTTGTCGTCGGCCGACCGATTCCGACACTTGTCGGTACGGGTAATGAAGACGTTGCAGAAAAGAACGACGTGACAAGACTGTCTTCGCGTGCAAATAAACCGGCGACAGCCGGATCGGACGCTTCTAATATAACACCTTGCCCTAACGTCGATGTTACGATATTAGTTTCGACTACTTCACGACTCGATACGCTGGTTGTCGTCTCTTGAAAGAATGTAGTTAAATACGTATATGTTGTATACAAAGTTTTGAATATCAATTCGATTTCTTCCTCTTTTTCTTCTTTATTTATCTCTTGATTTTCTAATTTTAATGTAGTTATCGGTACCGGAGTCGTACCTTGTGTCGTAGTTTCAAAATCATCCGATTCGGTTGTCGTTATTATTTGTTGAGAATTATCTAATATATTAGGTGTTGTAATATCAGATTTAATTTCTTCTGTCGTAGTTTCTTGTTTTATTGTAGTAATAGGTGAAGTAACATCGACAGTTTTTAATGTGGTATCGATAACGACATTTGACGGTTCGATTGTATTTAATATACTAACCGATGACGATTCTAGATCGCTTGGATTTATTAACTTTGTCGTGTAGATAATTTCTTCAGATGTAACTTCTCTTGATTTAATGGATGTAGATACAGAATCATCATTGTCGTTAGGTATAAAAAATGTTGTTAAGTAAGTAAAAGTTTTAAAAGCGGTAGAAGGCACTAGCGTTGTTATATAATTTATTGTCGGCGTTACAATTTTTTCTTTATTATTATCTTTATCTTCTATTATTTTGTTATCAATATTCATGTTCTTAGTTGAAAAATCTATTTTCCTACCTTGTTCGACTTCATTAACTTGATCGTTTTCAGATCGTACATTATTATTACTATTATTAATAGTAGTCGTTTCTTGATTTTCTTGTAAATTACTTTTTTCTGTTGTTATCAGTTCTGCATCGGTCGTTATTTCTTGATCGGTTAAAGCGGTCATCTGAGTAGTAGTATCGTAACTATCTGTAGTAGTTTGTTCGATATCTTTTTGTAAGACAGGCGTCGGTGTAATTGTAAAAATACCGACACCGGTTTTAGTTATAACATTACCGTCGGTTTCGTGTATTAATATACTTGATGCAGATTGTATTAACTGCGCGTACTTACCGTCAATATATGTACCGTAAACGAACGACGTAAATATTAACGTCGTACTATTTAACGATTCGGTACCGCCGATCGATTTAACTAGACCTAACGCTTCCGTTTCTGAATTATATATCTGAGTAGTCGCCGTTGAGAATAGTGTCGGAGACGGAACAGTTAAAGGTTCTGTCGCTGTGGTGACTGTGTCTATGTTTTTAATTTCATCTGTCATACTCGATTCTAAATTAATAAACGTTTGCGTTGACGGTTCGATTTCGACTGAAACGTCTTCCTCCTGATGCTCTTCGACGATTTCCGGTTGCGTCGTAGTCGTTTCGTCTTCTAATTGCGTAAATACCGGTTGCTGATCGTGTGCTTTGCTCTGTCGCACGACCGTAGACGGATCGACGACGAATGTAGGTAATGATGTTTGAGTATTAATCGTATGCCCCGACACGGTGCGCGTAGCCATACCGGGTGAATGAGAAAAGAACGTTTTTATCGACGTAACGACTATATTACCGTCCTCGGGTCTTAAAGTTGCAGCTCCTTTTATCGACGTAATAGATGCAGGATTCAGCGCTTCCGGTGTTTTCGGCATAAAAACGATAACTGTATTACCGACTGTTGTCGTAAAATCTGCAAAACCGTAATACGTTACGGTTTCTAATTTTTTCTCTTTTTCTTTATTACTAGGTGTTCCGTTTCTAAATAACGTTTTACTACCTCTCGGTTTACTGTTAATTCCAGCTAAGCCTTTAATCGGTTCGTTTTTACTTTTAACGTCTTCGAGAGAATCGAAAGAAAATCCGCTCGGAGCGAATTCTTGTCGTACGGTAAACGTCGGCAAATCGTTCTTCGGCTTAAATACTTTTGCCGGCCTGACAGCTTCGCTGTTTCTTTTGACAGAAAACTCTTTTCGAACAGATACAACGTTTTCGTTATCGTCTGAATGCGGAAAAATATTATTTAAATTCATTTTAGAATCCGCTTCGTCTAAAATATCACGTATATTATCGGTTTTAATTTCGTAATTATTATTATCATCGTTTGATGATATTTCTGGCACCGACGGTAAATCACCGAACGGTAAAACGGTTTCCGTCGAAGTAAAATCAAAAGTACTATAAGGCCTTATATTCGATCTAGAAAAATACGACGAAGGAAATACAAGATAAGCGTCAGAACTCTGCGGCCTACTGGTTCTCGAACTATCGTAAAATACTTTCGAACCCGTACTTAGAAGTTTCGCATAAGTATTCCCTAATGTCGTCCCGATAATCTGTGTCGCAAACTCTGTTGTGGTTCCTTCTTGGACAAACGTTCTCGCCGTCTGGGTCAACAACCCTAGAGCTGGAGTCGCTTTCCCTCTGGAAGCTTCATCCAGTAGAAATATGGTCACATCTACACCAGGAAACAGGAAGTAAGAAAAAAAAATAGAGACAGGAAAGCAGAAGAAAAAAACACATAAAAAAAATATTATAAATTAGTAAAGTTATTTAAAAATGCCGTTTGAATTTTAATACAAAATAGGATTCAGAATACAACCGTACAATTGTTCTCATATTTACACGTGTTTTAAGGATATACCAGTAGTTTATCCAGCAAAATAGATGACATAAAATGTCAGCGAGTTTTTAAGAAAACATATTACATTTCTTTATTTTACTAATAAGGATATCGCTTTCTTAAGAGAGAATATATAAGTAGTTACACAGTATATTTTCTTAATTTTGTCTCAAGAATAATTTTATTGAATAATTAATGAACACTTTAAAGTGCAATTCTAATTCAAAGTTTGCGTTAATCGATGAAAAGGTGCTTCTTTCCCATGAAGAGGAGGTATAAGACTGAGCAAATCAGTTATACTCAATTTACGGGTAGTGATACATAAAGAAGAAACATATCTGGTAAATTACTTAACTTTATTTAGGTTTCTCCCATCATCGAAGAGGAAGTTATTTATTACAGTTTGGTCGGCTTAAGTCATTCAGTTTTTTCCGATTCTGAACCGGATCGGTATGAAAAATCTTTGAATTAGGCAAAATGCTATTTTTATTATTAAAACATTTATTAAGCTATTTCCAACGTAAATAAATAATAATCAGCTATAAAATAAGTATTAAGAACAATAATTAATAATAATAATGATAATAATAAATCTGTTAAATTTTATTATATTCAAAAGGCATTTTTAATATATAAAAACAATAATAATACAACAAATATAAAATTAATACAACAAATACAGATACTGGAAGAAGATAATTCATTTAACACCAAAAATATAAACAAAACAAATTAAAAAAAACAAAAAAAAAAAAATGAAAAGACAAACAGAAAATATAAGATAAAATCGTAACACAGATGTAAGTGTTTTTACAAATAAACATGTGGTTAAAAAAAAATAATTAAAAAAAAAAAATGTTTATTTAGAAAAGAACAATAATATTGCAATTTTATGTAAAAATTTTGAATAAAATCAAAATTTTATTTAAACCGCAATAAAAGTAATAAAATAAGAAAATGTAATACAAAAAAACTTAACTGCATATTCAAGATATTGCAAATAGGAAACTTCACTAAAAAAAGTAAAAAGCCCAAAATACTTCATAATCTATGTATATATATATATATATATATATATA
>JAAAKQ030259609.1:0-10784 GCA_010016005.3 Zanna intricata | reverse complement strand
TCCACTCTCCTCTCAATTCTTCTGTACAGAATCCTAGTTAAGATTTTTGACGCATGAGTAGTTAAGCTAATTGTTATTGTATTCCATAAAACTCAAAAACAATTAGCGGTAGGATGTTGGAATTTTGAATTTAGGACTGTTGCAACATCTAGTTGTGCACCTTCCTTTATTGATTGCAATCGACTGGACAAAAAATCTCCAAAAAAAAAAAAATATCCCAAATTATTTTGATTTTAGGCTTTTTCTTAATTGCAATAATAAGCCTCATTGAAAACTTTTAAACGATATTCATATGAGTGGTGCTTATTTTCATTGGTTCAGAGTTATAACCAAATAAAATTTAAATTAATGAAATATTTGGATCTTAGAAACGAAAACACGACGATTCGAATCACACTTCATCTCCTTTTTCCTTCAACTCTTTTTTTTTTAATTTAAATATATTGCTTTATTAATAATTATAACCTCTTATTGTAAAAAAAATGTACAATAAATAATAATTCAATAATAACAATTTAAAATATTTTTTTAAATATGAAAAAAAAAGTAGAAGTTATTAGTGAAATAAAATTTTATATACTTTTAAAATTTGTATATGTAATGCAACAGGCATTATTACATATGTGTATGTGTAATAGATTTGGTGAAACTGCTGCAAGGAGTTATCCACCAGTATTTTCAAGGTGTCAGGTGGATGGTATTATACGAGCTGCCGTCGGCAAGATCAGAAGACAACCCAGCTTGACTCCGGAGTTGTTCCAAGATATAGTCACAGAGGAAATGGCGCGATTCCCACCTGTCACTCGACGATGTAGACCGGTCTATTGATGGACTCTCAAAACTGCGGAAATGCGTCTGGAGCTTCAGCGAAGAAGTTCAGTGGTTAAGACGAAGAGGACAAGAAGTGTGCGAGCTCGCGGCCAGCAGATACGCTGAATTTTGTGAAGAGTTATGTTCTGAAATTAAAAGAACGAAGACGCTGAAATGGTTAGAGTTGTGTGCTGATCTAGACAACGACCCGAGGGGGCGGGCGTATCAGATAGCTGCCAGAAGGTTCGATAGACGTTTACCCGCTCTTACGGCTGAACGAGCACAAGAGTGCGTTGCTCAGCTCTTCCCTTGTCCAAAGCTGCGTACCGTAGAGGTGACCGCAGTGAAATTGTTCGTTTCTCCGTTGCGGAGGTGACGGCCGCCATTCTCAGGCTAGGAGATAGAAGAAGCCCTGGTCCGGATGGCATCCCAGCAGTTATTCTCAAGGGACTGACTAGACTGGTTCCCTGGGAGATGGCCGATGTAGCTAACCACGGACTGGAAAGTCGTCGGTTCTCCAGGTGCTGGAAGGACTCTCGGTTAGTGTTCATACCGAAGAGTAGAAACGGTGATCTGACAGCTGGAGTGCGACCCCTTTGTTTGCGCAACACGATGGGGAAAGCGGTTGAAAGGATGCTGTCATACAGACTTATCTAGGAGCTAAATGCTGGTGTTGGTATCAGTCCAGAAACAGTATGGTTTTTGGCGTGGCAGATCTACCACGCAGGCTATTTCTGAGTGGTTCATTGAGCTGCTGAGATCAGAAGAGGTACTTGGAGGACCAGGCGCATCCCGATGCTTGTGTTGCTAGATGTCTCCAATGCAGTTTGGGACTGTGACCTGGGACTCTATCATGATCGCCCTTGAACGTAAAGGTATCAGCGAGTACCTACGATATCAAATTAGGCAGTATCTTAGTGAGCGCTGGACCTCTACTGAGGCCCAGGGAGTAACGTGGCGTTTGAGATACACGGAGGAGTTCCACAGGATTCCTTATTGGGACCCCTGCTCTGGGTGGTAGTTTTCGACGAGCTGTTTGCTCGTCGAAAACACCACCAACAACTCGTCGAAGCACACACAATCCAAGCAGGATATGCCATATCCTATGCACAATCTATGTCGTCGCGCGTTGCTGCTTGCAGGGATGGGCGGCGATGATGACGCACCGGGACTCCTGGACTCTCGACGGTGACACAGTTACATTTACACGGAGGAGTCGGGGGGAGGGACAGCCTCTTGCTGAGTCGTCGAGCGTCCCTGCTTACGGGGATGGGCGGCGGATGAAGATGCACGGGGACTCCTGAACCCTAGACGTGAATACATACAATACACGAACACCTACATATACAAAAAAAATTAACAAAATTGCAAAATGAATACATACACTCACACCACACACACACACACACACACACACACACACACACACACACACAATATTAACAGACATGCAAATGAGTACATACATACACGAACATCATACACCTAAAGTGTGGTGTGGATTAAGATGAATGAATGTGATGGACGAATGAGTGTTTGATACAAAGGACGAAGAATGAAGAAGACTCACATAGATAAAGCCCATAATAGTGTGGTGAAGAGACGGACCGGAGGGGGAAGGGGTGATGGATAGCCCTCTGTTGAGTTGTCATCTGTCCGGGCTTGCTCGGGTGGGTGGCGATGATGATGCACAGGGACTCTGGAACCTCAGAACCCAAAGGCACCTCCCCGAGACTGAGTAATTCTTAATTGCGGGTCCGGTCTCGGGGAGGAGGTGAACGGTAAGGCAGGTTTAGTCGGTATGGGACAAGCTATATATGCCTAACAACACCTTGGCAGAACTTGTTAAGCTTGTTAGCTTGCCCTTGACGAATAGCGTTCTGGGTCCGAGCCCCACACACCCGTCGTGGCGTGCGTAAATGGCATTCCTTCACCATCGACCTAAACTAAAAAAAAAAAAAAAACCGACACTAGTCTGAGTGGTATTTTCTTCTCTAAGAGTAATGATGATCATTTATAACCAGTTGCTGTGATGTAAATCACAGCGACTGGTTATAAATCATCCCTTGCAGGGACAGAAATTATCTGAATTTTTACCTGGTATGCATTTGATATTACCGAACATTTGGTTTCGTGATAACGCAACAATAAGATTAAGAAAATCTTTTTCCTTAATAAGATAGGCGAAAGATTCTTCTTATTGCTGAAAGTGGCTACGCCATTTCTGGTAGTGAAGTTTGACTTATGTCAGATGATCCAGAACTATTACGATTATTATACTTAACATATATGTATATTCTCAAAGAAAAGACTTTTGTTTCTAATTATTTTCAACTTAAAAAATGGCGGCTATAGTATTTTGAATTATTAGTATTTTTATAAAATGTCTTTGCTTCCTATATGCGGGCCGTACACCCAACCTTGAGTCGAACTAAAAATCGACTGATAACGATAGAAAACAAATATTATATTTGTTATTTAGACAAAATAACATAAAATTTTTGTAATTATAATAAGATCGCTCGGCTGAATAATTTTGTACACTAGCGTGCTACACGGAAACAAAAGGTTCTATCGAATTAAGTGTAGCAGCAAGTAATAGCTAAAATCCCCCTTTACAAACTTGTAATAATGCATTGAAAACTGTTCACCGGTTTTTTTTCAGTAGCAGTTAAAATGGAGTCGAGTACGGCCAACATGTCAACACGGTTAAGACAGCGCGCAGAAATGATCGAATTTTTAACAGCAGAAAATGTGAATCTTATGATTATTTTTCATCGTTTAAAAGCGGTTTACTGTAGTAAACCTGTTGACAGGAGTACTATGAATATGGGCATTGAAATGGGAATTTGAAGCCGGTAAAGCGACAATTGAGGACGCACCTCGCAGCACACGACCAGTTGCTATGACTGACGAGAAGCATCGAAAGGAGCTGGACGATTTGCTTCAAAGTGACGGGTGAACCACCAAGCAGCGCATCGCTATTTAGTTAAGCATATCTGAAGAACAAGTAAGCCATATTATTGAGCAATCGGGTTACCGTAAAATCTGTCACGATGGGTACCGCCCAAACTCTCTGATGGCTCTCCGCAAGCTGAAGTTAGAGCCTATTCCGCATCTGCCACACTCAACGGATTTGGTTCCGTGCGACTTCCACTTCTTTCCTCATCTCAAAAGGGATCGCAAAGGTAATCATTTCACCACCGCCAAGTGAAGGAAGCTGTGGCCATTTGGAACCGAGAAAGATTTCCAGAATTTTTCATGTCTATACTGTTATATGCAATAACTGTATAAAAATTAGTTTAATTTAAGGCTTTATTTATGATGTGTTGCATACCTGCATCAAAGCTATACGGTAACTAGGCAACAAAATTAAAGTCTCTTACTACCATATACCTGATAAACGGTTAATATAAATAAACTACAGAAATATATTTAGATCAGAAATGCAGTTCATTAAAAAGCGATTCGAACAGCTCGATGTTTTGCGAGCGAACTCTTTTAGTTAATATTTCACGAATTAATAATTTATAAAATATAATTGAAAACGATTTCGTCATTTTAAAAGCGTGTATATATTTTTCTTTAAAGCATTAAATGAAAAGAATTATTCAAATTTCCAAGTAATTGATGTTTTAATTTCCATTTAAATTGTATCTCTATTTTAAGATTGCCTTTCCCGTAAAGGGAAAAAGATTTTGTTTTTTTCTTTTTGCCGATAAAAGGAAGTACATATAACAAAACTAGTCAAAGAGAATATTATTAAAGAAAACGACATCAAGGTAGAAATAAAAAAGGCACTTAAAGTGTTCTCTCTTTTTGATGATAACTGAAGACATCAAACGGTAGAAAGAGAGCGGCAGAAGGAAGTATGTCGTCGCACAGTGCATTTAGTGAATCATCCAAATTGCTTTTCACAAAATTCCTTTGAGAAGAAGCTTGTGTTTTAATAATATTCCACGACTTGGAACAATTCCCCGAGATCAAAGCGATGACAGGAGGCAACAGGAAAACAGGCGGGCACGCAGGCTACCGCTTTTGCCCACCCCTACCTTGCCTTCTTACCGTTCCCGACCCGTCCGTACAGACTCAATTAAAGCAACACTCCTCAAAGAGGACGCGGGACGGAGACCCTCATTTGTATTATTATTTAAACCTCCTTTTCAACCTCTCAGCTCTATTAATTGACAAACAAAATGTTACTACTGCGTGTCGGCGATTCCTTCATCGGTAAAGCTAACCTTTTCAACTTTAACCTGAAGAAGTGATCCGCGTACGTTTCATCTCTGTTCAAACCTCGACTGTAATTTTGTTTCTGACATCATTCGATAACAAATCGCGTTACCTTTATAAACTTAATTAAGTATACGATACGAATTGTTAAGGAGAATAAAAAATAAGATCGTTACATCAAAATTAAGAAAACATAGCGTGATAGTTTCATTAATTATTTTTTATACTCGCAAGATGGTCGGCATTCGGTGTCCCAAAAAAATAAATATTTTCATTAACGTTGACGACAAAAAGTCAGAAAGAGTTTTAAAGTATAAAAAAAAAAAATGATCGTTACGTTTGTTTGTCGTACCGGTAAATGAAATTTCCGTTAGCAGCCGATTTTTAATAAATTAAAATTTGTGACGTTTCCAAGCATTTATATTTACAAATGAACAATCTTTGCAAAAATAAATAAATAATGATAATACAATAAAAAATTGTTAAATAATTATTTATAATATTCACCCACCTCAAACTATATAATATAATTATTTCAAGCTCAAACTAAAAGAAAGGACCTTATATTTAGTTATGTTTAACTTAAAATGTTTATTAAATTAAAATTGTTTTAATGATTTAAAGATTTCAGATCAATATATTAAAATGGTTTTTTCCTATTACTATACCTATATTTTTATTTTTTTTTTGACTTCCTTGTACGAAGTAAAGTAAGTATTATGATCGTAAAAAATGTTAGTTTTCAGATTTCAAGGGAAATATCCTTTTTGACCATCCCTGAATCCTTTTTGGCTAGTTTCTGCGTGACTTCGGGCACGTACGTATCTCGCATAACTCAACACCGATTACGCATAGGATTTTGAAATTTAGGACTGTTGTACACGTAGTTATGCACTTCCCCTTTTGATTGCAATCGACTGAACCAAAAGTATCCAAAAAAATTGAATTTTGGACTTTCTCTTAACTGCAGTAATAAGCCTTCATTGTGAGGTTTTCAACGATATATCATAAGTGGTACTTATTTTCATTGGTTTCAGCGTTATAACCAAATAAAATTTTAATTAATGAAATATTTGGGTCTTAGAAGGGAGAAGACACATCGGTTCGAATCAGAACTTCATCTCCTTTTTTTTTAAATTTTTTATATTTTCTTATTTATATATATATTGATTTATTGATTATATTATTATTATATATAATTGTATATTATATTATTGATTAATAGCCTTGGATCGTAAAAAGAGGTTTACGATAAATAATAATTAAAAAAAAAAAGAAGTTATTTATGAAATAAAATTTTATGTACTTTTTATTTTTGAAAATATGTGTACATGAAATTAAATAGGTGTACAGGAGGTCATGTGGTGTACATATTTGGTGAAACATCTGATTATTTAATACTCTCTCTTTATCTGTTTAGCCTCCGGAACTACCGTGATTATTTTATACTAAATGAAAATTATAATTTAGAATTGTATTATTTTTATTTATGCATTGTTTTTAATCCACTTCATAATAAATATCTATGTAAGATTTTGTAACCTTCTCCTGTTGCGGTTTTGTTCTCATTTAGATAGATATAAGACTTAACATTTATTTAAAAACTAATAAGGGACTTTTACTCTAACCTAATATTTCAGGTAAAATTGTTGAATTAATCATTGTATAGATATTTGATATTAATAAAAACTAATATTTTAGCAATTGTGTAACGACCAGTTTATTAAAGAATTGGAGAATCTCATCGTATCTCATTTTCAATTGAATTATATTTAAATGAAGAGCAGCAAAAAAATGTGTATATGTAAATTAACAGGCGTACAAGGATGTCATGTACTGTCCACACCAGATTTTTTAATTTTTTACTTGTAATGGTGTTTATTTAAGTGTACTTGCTTAGTTTCTAAACATAATTTTTATTTATTTATTTAATAATGCAGTTCGAAAATAAGCTTAGATCTGGAAGTGACATTCACCAGAATCAATTCAGATTTAGGCAGGGACGGTCTGCATTGCACGCTGTTTCAAAAGTAGTTACGTGGGCAGAAGGGATCAGGCGGGAGACATGGCGAACAAGAAGTTTGCCGTTGTTGATCCTGTTAGACATAAAGAATGCATTCGGGTCGATGGTTGGGCCCGATTACGGCCACCCTCTTAAACAAGGGCATCAGCTCATGTCTCAGAAGCCAGGTTCAGTTCTTCCGACAAGACACATGGCTGCAAGCAGATATGGAAAAGAACAGTATAAATTTTCAAGCTAGTTGTGGTGTTCCTCAGGGATCCGTTCTCTGCCCCCTGTTTGGAACATTGTGTACAATGGCGTGCTTAACCTGGAGCTTCCAGAGGGAGTCGAGACCTACGCAGATGACCTAGCAGTGTTGGTGGAGGGCAGAAGCGAGGAAGAGGTACAGAGGCGAGGAAATGATGCTTTCAGAATAATCCGAGACTGGATGGCGACTCAGGGAATTGAACTGGCGTCAAATGAATGTGAGTTTATCACACTGTCAGGACGTCGCAGATTAGCTCCTTTAGACCTAAGAATTGGCGGTCACCAGCTGCAGACCGCGCACACAGTTAAATACTTGGGAGTTATCTTGAACCGGGAGCTCCGATTTTCCGATCATGTTACAATATGCTGCAACAAGGCAGACAAGACGCTGAGAATGCTGACCCCAATAATGTCTTCGCGTGTAGCCCCCAGATCGTCTAAGCGGCGTCTGATTATGTCTGCGGTCGCGTCTACTATGTTGTATGCTGCCCCTATATGGTATCCCGCGATGACCAGAAGACGAAACTTGGTAAGTCTCATAAGTGTTCACAGGAGATCTCTTCTGGGAGTGGTTTCGGTTTACCGAACCGTCTCCTACGAGGCAGTCTGTGTAATATCTGGCGTAACGCCCATAGACCTGCTAATTGAGGAACGCAGTGAGAGATATCGGGGAAGGAGTAGAGAAGAAGCCAGAGCTCTCGTACGTAGGAAATGGAAGGAGAAGTGGGCCACAGGCAATAAAGCAGCCTGGAATAAAAGATTAATTAATGATCTGGATGCCTGGTGCGATCGATCGCATGGTGATGTGAACTATCACATCATACAGATGCTATGTGGATTTGGTGAATTTGAGAACTACTTGTTCGGGATTGGAAAGCGTCTCGCTTTCCACATGCATGTTCTGCGAAGAGCAAGATAGTGTTGAACATACACTGTTTGTTTGCCAAGAGTGGGACGAAGAACGAAGAGCAAACCTTGTTGGGTTTCTAGCAGAGAATTTTATTGGCTTCTTACTGCAATCTAAAAGTAATTACTTTATTTGACCGCTTTGCCACGACAGTATTACGAATTAAAGCGAGTGAATGCCGGAGAAGAGGCTATCAGTAAAAAAATTTTTTTTAAAATAAATTATATGGCAGTTAATTTATTGGATAACACTATCAGCTATTTTTCAAAACTACAGAGAAACAATATTCTTGATTTGATATATATATTTAATTAAATAGTTTTAAAAAATGTCAGTTCTACGTAGTCAATTTGTTTTCTTTTCGTTATTAACTTTTAAGCTACAAACCACTGGGTCTGTAACTTCTCATTGTTATTTTTGTTATTGTTGAGCATATTTACGCATTGTTCAATCTTAACTCCGAACAGATTGTAAAGTTTGTAACACTATAATAATAATAAAAAAAATTAAAAAAATATATATATATATATTTATACACACATATGTAACAAAGCCTATTAAATTACACATACAGATTTTTAAAAGTCCGTAAATCTTTATTTCACCAACAATTTCTAATTTTTTGTTATGTATATAAATATATTTTTTAATTTATTGGTATTGAATTACTGTTTATTGTAAACATTTTTTACAAACACGGGTTAATAATGACTAATAAATCAACATATTTAAATTAAAAAAAGTTTAAGAAAAGAAAAAAGGAGATGGAGTCTGATTCGAACCGTTGTGCCTTCCCCTTGTAAGATCCAAATATTTCATTAATTAAAACTTTTTTTGGCTTTCACTCTGGAACCAATGAAAATAAGTATCATTTAGATATATCGTTGTAAAGCTCTCAATGAGGTTTTATTGCTGTAATTAAGAAAATGTCCAAAATCCGAATGTTTTGAATATTGGACTTTTTTTTAAACTTTTGGTTCAATCGATTGCCATAAAAAGGGGAATGCACAACTAGATGTTACGACAGGCTTAAATCCAAAATTTCAACATTTTACGGCTAATCGTTTTTGATTTATGAGAGATACGTAAGTACGTAAACCGTCAGCGGGAACTAGTCAAAAAGATTTAGGGATGATCAAAATTCATATTTCAGTTGAAATCTGTATTATTAATTTTTCGCGATCACAATTCTTCCTTTACTTCGTACAAGGAAGTAAAAAAAAAAACGGAAATCACACAAAAATAATGTTAAAATAAAAATTACTTAATATAATTGATACTTCGAAAAAGATGAGCGATACTGCAAGGTGTCAGAGAGATTATATCATGATTAACTAAAGATTTAGAAATCTTCCTGTCGAATGCAAAACATATCCAGGAACAGACATTGATAGCTAACAAAATTTAGTGGTAATGAATTGTAGATTGGGGATTTGACACCTAAAGAGGTGTCAGATGAATCGGTTGAATTTAGAGAAGCTTGAAGAAGAGTCGGTAAACAAGATTTTTGACGAAGACATCGCAAGAGGTCTGAGTAAAAAAAATAAGGTAGAAAATATAGAAGTAGAATGGGAGAATGTTAAAAGGGAAATACTTAAATCAGCAGAAGCGAACTTAGGCGGAACAAAAAGAACTGGTAGAAAACCTTGGATATCAGAGAATATATTGCAACTGATGGGTAAAAATAGATAGTATTAGAATGCTACTGATCGAGATGATAAAAGGAACTATCGGCAATTAAGAAATATTATTAACAGGAATTGAAATTAGCGAAAGAAAAGTAGATTAAAGAAAACTGTTCAGAGGTAGAAAGAGAAATGATCATTGGTAAAATAGACGGAGTGTAATATGATGAAATATTAAAAGGTTAGGAAGTAGAAAGAAAATTTTATTTTTATTTAATGTGAATGACCGTAGAAAGACGGATGCGAAAATGCTGAGAAAATTGTAACATCAGGGTAAGATGTCCTGCCGAGAATCACTGACGGTGACCGCCATGCGCGAGCGAGGTAAAGGAAACGACCGAGCAGATATATAGAAAGGCGGCCAGTAAGGTCGGGGGTACTAGACGATAGTGAGCGCGTGACCGCGTTCGACAGCGGCGGTCCGCGGTACGGCGGGATCGTACGCGGCCGTGGGAAGAGTCAAAAGCAACATCGAACGGTATCCTCAAAGTTTCGGGTCGGTTGATTACTTAAATTGTCGCTCTAGTGAGAAAGTATCGGTGTGAAGTTAAAACAACAGAATTTAAGGTAATCAGTACAGTTTTCGTTTTTTTTTTAATCTATCAACATTTCGGTGATTCTCCTTTGTGCGTGTGGCCGAGGCGCGACGCAAGTATCTGCCCTGCCAGCGAATCGCAGGACGATGGTCGACCAAGTGTGATGATCTGTAAGTACCTAGGGGTAGTCAGACAATAATTGTGAAATTTTTGGAAGCTCTGAAAACCTTAAGTGTAAATAAATGAACTAATTAGTTAGTTTATAACTTTTACTTATCAAAAATTTAATTAGTGAGATAATCAATTGACCATCTATGAAGGGCGTTGTACCTTATTAACAGTGA
>JAAAKQ030259598.1:0-10784 GCA_010016005.3 Zanna intricata | reverse complement strand
TATGTTTATTGGAAACTTTTTTCTTATTTTTAGATATAGAATCCGTTTCCGAGAGATTGCCGTGCAGTTATGATACATCCTGTATATATATTAAATATATTATATTAATATTAACCTTTCATATTATATTAATTTTAATATATGTATAAATTTAATATGTTGAATTATTTATTTTTCAGATTTCCTTTAAATTTTTAATCTTTAATTTTAAATACAAACTATTTAAGTTTTATAGATTAATTCTTTGCAAGTGACAGAACTAATATTTTCAATACTTCGTTAAGAGGTTTTTCGTATTAATTGTTTGAAATATTTTTCTCTCGCTTACGATATTTATTTGAGTAGTTCCTAAATCTTTTTCTAAACATATTTAGCTTCTCCATATAATTTAATGAAAGCAATCTTAGAATTATTATCATTGTTTCATTTCTATACATTGCAGTAACGAAATAAGTAATACATTACGATGACAGGATATGATATTTTGCTTGTTTTAGTTAAGTTTTAAATGTGATATGTATAAATATATATACACGAGAAAGAATTCAAAATTTATCTTTTCAAAAAAAATCATAAATTTGTTTCTAATACTTATTTTACTTTTTTTATTTCTTCTATTAATGGTGTTGTTATACTTTTTTAAATTTTACAAAGTTATATTTCCGTTATATAATAAATATGATCAAAATTAGCGTATACTACATAGAATATAAATTGTATGTCGCCTTTTATCCTTGTGATGTAGTATGGGAGGGTTTACTAATGAACTTAGCGCTGCGACTTATTACAATTCTATGTTATTGTTGCTGTTAGTGTTGTTCTTGTGTGGTAATGTCGGTGATTGTAATAGTGTACAGTTCTCCCCTGGTCCTGGCGTGAGCAGTCATCTTGAAAATTGAAAGTGCACAACCGTGAATCACTACCTCACTACGTCTCTCTTTTACCCACAATGCATTAACGTTTACTAAGCTCGTATAAAATGATCCTGCTATCATCCATTAACTAGATGACATAATATAATAGTAACAAACGGTTTTGTGTAATAAAGGGAAAATTACTATTGTTATTACTATTTTAAAATTCAAAGATAGGGATTTAAAAAAAAATTAAAAAATAAATAACGAAAGTCATTATTTAACAAGAGGGACAAGCTTCTGCTCTTCCCACTTGTTTATTAAGTTATTCGGTGTTATTACTGACAGATATTATTTGATTCTGCAGGCATTGGGTTCAAATTTAACGAAGTTTGTAAGTAACTTTTATTACATCAGAATTTCTAACTAATTGATGCACAGTGGCCTTCATGTTTTAGTAATAGTGCTGATTCATGTATATTTTGTTTAAATTGGAAAAAAATACCAACTTTTGTAAAGTTATATGTCTGTTGTAAATCATTAAAATCGTTTTAATAGTTTTCTAATTTTTATTTGGAAAGTAAAAAGGTCTACTACGCAAATCTTTATATTTTCCGGTAGTGTTTTTTTCTGCACCATCCAGTCATTTGTCAGTGATTGCGTATTCGCCATTACCCCATACGAGGAATTTTTGCTTATAAAGTAACAATTGCTTTTAACGTGAAAATACTAATTACCAAAGGAACGAATCCTGTCTTTTATTTGTATTTTTTCATTGTTTATTTGAATCCATTCAGTTATTTTAAGGAACTAAATGTATGATTTTTTACTAGTTACAGTTTCTGAAAATGTAATAACTGTAGAAGTGTATTTAGTTTACATTTTATTTTTGATGTTCGTTTTTGTAACTTTTTATTATAGGTAATAAATTTAAAAAAATTTTATTTGATATGCTTTATTTAATTTTCTGTGTCATAATGCATAATGCTTTATCAACTGCATTATGAAATTAAAATTAACACGAGAGTTGAAATTATCATGTTGAAAACTGCCTTCAAAACTAAATACAAACGGCCATTACTAAACTAAAATAAATTGAAATATAAAATTTATCACGATTCAGGGAATAAATCTTCATTAATAATGGTTTACTATGCTTAAGAAGTTTACTTATTTGTGAACTATGAATGTAATCTTTTGAAATTATAATACTAATTTTAATAATATGTTTGTCATTAAAAATAAATTTTAATTTTTTAATTCCAGTTATATTGATTAAAACTATTCCTTCGAACAGTTGTTACTTTTCGTTTGTTTGAAGCAAAAAATTTAATAATTAAATTTGTGAATTCGTAAAATAATTTTCTATGTAAATAACACTACTAAACATTGCGCAGAAGTAACATTTACTTTCCCGTCTAGCGCTACAGCTGGACGCTATATCTGAAGAAAGGAAAGTAACCGGTAAAATTTGGACATTTGAGGTTTTCATCGGATCTTGACATTTTGACACCTAAGGAATCTAAAAACTGGATGAAAATTTTCCGAATGTTTGTGCTGTGTGTGTGTGTGTGTGTGTGTTTGCGTGTGTTCGGTTTCCCACTCTAAATCACCTTATATATCCAGAACTACTGGACCGATTTTACAAAACTCAGTCACAGATTGCTTCTGTATATTACATATTAGCATTACTGCCAATATATATTGACGCAATTAAACTTTCAACTTAAAAGGTGAAGGAGGACGCTGTAGAGCTAGGTCATCCTCAGTATTTCCAGATTTCGCGTAATTAAGCTATTTTTTTTTTAGGGACATTTGCTAACAAATAAAAGATAATAACATTTGCAAAAAACCGTTTAGCAAATCGCACTCCCTTCTCAAAAAAATGCTCTAAACTAGTGGCTAAATGGGTATACTGTGTCAGTAGTACCCCCTAACACCATATGAACCGCTGTTGTAGCACTGACGCATTTTAAATTAAGTTATCTGTGTAAGCTCTGTATCAAAAAGCCGCGTGACAGGATAGTCCTCCAACAAAACTAGTTTTTTTTTAAAATGTAATTACAGGTGCAACATTTTAATGGTTTATTATGTTTGTATTAAACTCTTTAACTTGTAATTTATAATATACGCAATTAGGTGTTCTGCATGATTTGTTATTGATGTGAAGTTTTTTGCAACAGAACTATATTTGTGAAGCTTTGTATATCTTATGGAATACTATGATTTAAATGTGTAGATGTAAATCGGTATGTACAGGCACCTGAATAAAATTATTACTAATGTATTATGTATTATGCAGTTAAAAGAATAAAATGTTTTCAAAGTCGCTTTTATTTGATTCTAATTATTAATACTATGTTAGTTTGGATTGTTATTTATCGAATTATGTCAGAGTTGATCTAATTTACAATAATCAGTTGGAATTATTGCTTAAAGGAATACTAATTAACTAAGCGTCTGATTAGGTTACTTCATTGTCCGTGTCTAGTCGTAGCCAATTATAACAACGGTAAATTCAGATGGCTTAAGCTGGGATAATATATTGAGAGATATTGTATTACTCGAGATTAATAGCAGAATGTACCAGTCGGGCAATAAACTGACAGAATCAAGCATGCGTGTGTTGTACACTTGGATATCGGTGTCGCACATTCTGTAGACATACGATACTCGTACGTATTGAGCAAATTATCCGCTTTTTAGTGAGTTATGCTTACATATTATTACACTAATTTATATCCTGTCGTTGAATCAGTTGATTCCTGATTTATGTTTTTTTTTTCTGTAATATTGATGATGAAAATTATATCTCGTATTTGAATGTGTATGCATGCATGTATGTGCCTGCATGTCACAAAATTCTTTAAAATTTGAATATTGTCATATGTCTTATGTTAAATTTTTTCCCTTTTATCTTCATAGATTGTTTTATTCCAAAAGAAAAATTCAGAAATTCCTCAATCAATGAATTAATTTTCTAACTTAAAAATGCAATTTTTATTCTGTAATTACGGATAAGCAGGGAAAGTTTTTCTGTTAATTGTTAACTAATATACGTGATGTATTATATGATTTTCTTATTTTAAATGATAAAAATCTATCTTTAGCTTAATTAATGACAATATTAAAGAAAAAAAGTTGAACTACAGAAAGAAGAAAATCATAAATTAAGGTCAAAAGTTACTGAGCCGTAGTTGTACTTCTCCGGTATGGTTACCGTATTAAAGCCATTATTTATCACAACAGTAATCAAATTAATATAATTAAGCCATAATATAATTAAGTAATCAGTATTAATATAATTTATGCTATAATTTTAAAATTCTTTATAGAAATATTCATCATTCTAGATTTTTATTATAATTTGTTTTATTGTAACTTGAATCTATCAATTATTTACTGTAGTAGATTAATAATTTACGTAGTAACTACAAAAATAGTTCCGTAATAAGTTAATTAAAATTAATTATAATGTTAATCAGAAAAGATAAACTTTGCACATCTCATTGGTACTTGATTTTATTTCTTCGATAATGAATATAAGCGATAATGAATTTAAGATTATTCGAGTAACATTTTACATCTCTTTCAAAGGTGTCTGTATTAATTTTTTCGTGGGAGAAATTCTTGTCACAACTCTTATTTTTATGCGAGTACGGTCTTTCAAAGTTTTTTCTCATTTCGCCTTTTGTTTTGCATAATAATTGTTTATGTAAGAAATTATTCATTAATTTAGGTATGAGTTAAAAAATATCATTCAGCTTAATTTAAAGTTGTTAATAATAAATATATTTCGCATATTATTAGATTTATTTAATTTATAGATATAATTAATATTAAGATAAGTATTGATTCACTAAGTTTGTACGTTAACAAATACTCCATCGCTGTACCGGTGTTATTCAGTGCCTGCATTAGTTGCATCCTCCAATTCAATAGATATTAATACTAATGATAAACTTCATTTCATTTGAAGACTGTAGTTTTATGTTCTTTATCGTATTATATATAATCTTGCAGTTGTAAGAAGACTATGTTTATTTTGTTTGCCATATATATATATATATATATATATATATATATACACACACACATGTGTGTGTGTAAAATCAGAAATCCTTCATTTTAGTTGGTTTAGATATATTTCACTTTGTAACCCAGTTGCACTATTAAAACTGCATTGATTAAATTTAAAGAGACGAAGCTTCTTTTGTTTTCCTAATAATTTAAAGATAATTTAAATAATTATCTTTAATTATTTAATAATAATAATAATAATTAAATTTTAATAATTATTATTTTAGATAATTTTAATTTTTTTTAAAGATAATTGAATTATTAATTATTATTATAACCTGCTATAATTATTACATTTTTTTCTTAAAGTAAAACAAACTTCATTCTAAAATATTATTCTTACGAACGTTTTCTAACATTTAAGAAAAAGTGTATTCGAGAGCATTCCAATATCCATCAAAGATTGAAACGTAAAAGATCATGTGATAAGAAATATGGAGAATTTACGATAAGGTCTTTGAATAAGGAAGTTTAATTAATAACTTAAATATATAATTTAAAAAATTTACTGAAAAAGAATTTTTTTTTGACGCAAGAAACTAAAACAAAATAAATAAATAAGGTCAAGCTTGTGGGCGATTTAAAATAAGAAAATTGTGTTAATCAAGATAATAAACATACGATGGAATATAATGCAAAATTAGTTAATTCTGCTTAATAAAAACCCAGAAAGGAAAGTTATAATACAGAAGAAAGAATGATGTTGTATATATACATGTATTTTTTTCAAATCACAATTTTAATTGTGGTTTCTGTTAATTATATGTCCAAATTTTGTTTATTTAAACAGGAAAAAATATCAAGTTTACTATTATTTTTTTTTTATGGTAAAACCCGCACGAGTTAAGTAAAAATTATGATGTATTTATATATATATATGTATATCCATCAGTCCGTAAAATAATTGATTCATTTTAAAAGCTTTATTAATGAAGTAAAACGATAATATTTTCAACGCCAACCCCCATGAAAAACGTTTTACAAAAGCTTTGTTTTTATTAAAATTTTTATTTAATAAAAAAAAAACTAGGGTGTAAAAAAATTATGGATCAATTACATTATAGACGATCTGTAGTAAATTTTCAGTATTATCTATTTAGAATAAATAAAATATTTACTTTAAAAGAAAAAAAGGAAGCGAAATACAATGAACTTTTTGAGACTGGCTATATCTATAGGCTTTACAAATATAATATTATGTATATATTTTTTTTTCTTTCAAATCAAAACTTGTATCCAGGGAAATCCACCGAATTAAGACTGTTAAATATTCGGGCTAAGATTGATACGTTTCTAAATAAAAATAAATAAATCCTTACAAAATTAATGTTGTTTCAATTAACAATTAATTTATTGTCAACATTTTGTATTTATAATAACGTGTGATCTTTTTTTTAAATTTTGTTTCATTTATTTCTCGTTTCCTTAAGATATAGCGTATTGATTGTTAATGAAGATACGTACTTGGCTTCAACGAAGCTACAAGTAGACCTGATCAGCGAGTTCTTAGCAAAATGGAGGACAAAGATGAATCCGAATACGTCAAGTCATATTGCGTTTGCATTGAGGGATTGTCTCGAAGTCCACTTGTAAAAGGTTATTTATTACGTAATCTAATCGGATGTTTATTTATGTATGTACGGTTTATTGAGAATATTCTCTGGAAACCTCCTTTTGCGTATTTTTTATAATATAATATATTTGTGGCTCCTTAATCGGAATCGATTGTAAATACACCATTTGTGAGGTAAGAAAAAAGTTTCCGTATCAGTTTTGAACTTTTTTTTTTCAAAGAAATTCCAGTGATTCATTTTAGATTATTTTTCTTACGTCCTTCTTGTAATTAATTTATTGAATGATCTTTTGTTTAACGTTTCGTTGGCATATTCGTAACTATTTCGATTGTTTTTTTAATTTAAAAATTAATTTGTGTGCATAATTACATAACACTATACAATATATTACATGAATTTTTTTTTTTATTCTAAAATCTTTTACCATTCAGTATTTTATACAATATTATTAAATGTTTACCTAAGAAAAATTTTTTCTACCTCCAATATTTTAATTTTTCTAATCATTGTATATCTTCTGAAACTTTTACGATTAAAAAAAGGTGATTTGATTACTTGAAAATGAGTACAAACAGTACAAAACAGCCTTGAAATTTGTATTTTCATTCGTTCAAAAGAAAAATGTATTTCTATCTTTACTCGTTTTTTTTTTGTTTTTTTTTATAAATACAGTTGGTAGTTTGATTTATACTGTGTTATGAAATTTCACAAAATTAAATTGTATTGTAATTTAACTGAATGATGTGTTTCTTTACCCACTGCTCTCATGATGAGCTGTTTTGAATTCGGAACAAAGTAGAAAAAGCAAAACATTGTTTTTAATATTAACAATTGAGGGAAATAATTGGTAGGTTAATTTCAAAAATATAAATCGAAATCATTCATATAAAACAATTACTGAAATATTGGAAACAATTGAAGTAAAATAGAATTAAAATTATATATATATATATATTCTTCATTGGGCTTTTCAAACTGTTTTTGTATTTATACATATAAACGTATTGGAATGTAGGTTTTATTCTATTGTTTAGCTTAACTGGAAATTTCAGTTTCACAAATATTTCTATTCTAATAGAAGGATGATATATTTGAACATTTTTCTATACCTACCTTTATATTGGATTATAATCAAAACTGAATTTTATAATTTAATTTTTAGTTTTCTTTTATTTTAGTTATTATTAAGATATTATAACCTATTTTATCGGCGTATGAAGAGGAAATTCAGTTATAAGTTATATAATTACGTTAGCTTGTGATTCATATCAGAGTAAGTGAGTGAGGATGTTTAATTCATTAAATTTCTTATATTATTTTATATAATCCAAATATTGTACATTTTTCCCTCCTTATCCCCAACTCTTCATACCCATAAATTTTAGTCTAATTCTAATCGTACCTCGGAAAATTTTCAAATTAAACACAGGATCAATAACAAATATTATTTTTGACTATTATATTTAGTGTTGGAATAAGAAAATATAAAAATAACTAAAAGTATAACTAAATATTAAATACAGTAAAGTAAGAAAAACTTACAATTCTATTTAGTGTAAAAAAAGTTTCGTTGCTTAACTGAATAACAGATTTTCTTTCAAATTTTTAATTTTCATATTTGAAAAAGTATTTAAAACTAACTGTTTATGATTAAATTAAAAGTATAGTGCCATCAGCCTGAAGTTTTCGTATAATTTTTGTCGATATAATTTCATAATGTCAAAAGCTACATTGCCACAAAGTTCCTTAATTAATTTTTATACGGTTGGAAGTGTACATTTTTCACTTACATTTAAAACTCTTCAACATCTCTTATTTTCTCATATCTGAAATATTAATAGTTGGAAAAAATTAGTGAAACTTCAACAGAGTTTTGATATTTTTATTTTATTTCGTTCCCTTATAAAACTGAAAATTTTTGTTAAACATTAATTGATTTTACTTCATTGTAAAACAAATATTGAGTAGGCTTTTTTGGACTTTTTTTTTATCACTATTTCTAAAAACTCAGTCAATAATATAAATAATAAATCATGAACTATAAATAATTTATATCATGAACAATGATATAAATGATATCAATGTTACACTCATTTGATATATCGTAATACGTAAACCCAGGCTTAATGATTTACAGTTGGTAATAACCAATTTCTTGTAGGTTACTGCACTGAGTTGATAAAATAGTAAGTTGGGTGAAGAGGATTATATGAGCAGAAAAAAATGAAATCGTAAAATATAATTTTATTGTTTATGTTTATTAAAACAAATTGTATTAAGTAATATTTCCGTCGGTTCAAAGATTTTGATTAGTGCAGGTTGTTTCCAGGTTTATATTTCTGCTTCCACTATTTTCAGCATACTGTTGTATTTAAGTGTTAAAAAATCTACATGTCAGTACAAAAGAAAAAATTTGTGATTAAAGATGAAAAAAAGCTGAAGCCATTACCAGAGTCGGCAAAGGTTAATCTATGTGTATTGTCGAAGGAAATTTAAATATTAAAAAAATTGACTGACTTGTTGAAGGAAAAATATGCAGTTCTATATTGTGTCACAGTTAAGCTTTAACTTGACTTAAAAAATACACACATTATATGTAGTTTTCTTTTTTCTGATCAGTTTTTTTTTTTTTCAAATTTTATTAATCTGTTAATTTTGATTTTTTGTAGCCACTCTTGAAAAATTTATTGTAGTTAATATTTATTTGTTAAATTTATTTATGAGATCATAACATGAGATATTTTGTTAATTATTATTAACATTCTATTCATTTCTTGCTTTTCATACCCACAATTTTCATTAAACAAGGGAGATCGAGTTTATTCAAGTCCTTTGTTAGATGGCGTAAATTACAAACGCATGCGTTTAGTTCCTTGTTTGTGATGATCGTGTAAAGCAAACAAGTTTTCACGTTTTGGGAAAAATGGATAAAATCGAAGTTCAAGCTGTTATAAAATACTTATTTTTAAACGGTTTAACCCCGTCGGGACATACTAAAGTGTTAAATGTACTTAAAATTATTTTACTCACCGATGAAAATTAAAACCATGATCTTTAAAGGGAACTAGAACGAAAATGTAGTGATTGAGAGAACGATGATTGAGAAGGTAAAGCATTTTAAATATCTAGACAGAAATGTAACATATGAAAGTGCATTAGAAAACAGCAAACATATATAAGCATCTGAAAATAAAACACAAAAAAAAAGTACACTTATTAGATTTTATAACACAATTGCCGCCCCCACTCTGTTATACGGTAGCTAATCTTGAGTTCATACCAAAGAAATGGATAGTAAATTCAGACGGTGGAGATGAGTGTTTTACTTAGTATGTAGTTGCACATGGACGGATAGAATCAGTAATGAGAATATACGAAAAGAGTTTCAGTAAAACCTGTATACGACAGAATCAACCACTTCAGTAGGATGACACAAGAGAGGAAACAAGCAGGTACCTTAACTTATCAAGCTGTCAGGAGACCGAGGAAACAAAACCGATCTAGATAAAATAATCCCTGTAATGAAGAAGAAGAATTTACAGAGATAAATATATTCTTTTATTCAATTGAAAGAACAATATCAGAATGATAGATCGCATTGATGTAAGAATTAGTAATAGTAACCGGGAATGTTAATTAAAATGGTTTACAATTATTATACTAACATCACTCGCTGGTATCCCTGAAATCAAAGCATAAATTACTTTTTATATCTGATTTCTTTACTAAATACAATCGTTTTAATTTTCATGCTTTTGATATTTCTTTTTTTCAGTCTTTGACATGATAACATTCATAGTTAATTTTTCATGTTATTTAATTAGGTGTATTAAAAGTTTTAATCGTAGTAAAATAATTTATAATTCTTTAATTTATCCTCTATTCAATTTCTATTTCTTTTGCCCCAGTCTTTTAATTTTGTAACAAAACGTTTGCTATATTTTTTTATCTTTCAATATTCTTCTTTTTTTTTTAATTTTTATCTTTTCCTTTCTGTCTGTCTCCGCCTGTAGAAGTGTCTAAAATTTTCTACAAGTGAAAAAATTTATTGATTCTGATCTAGTTAACTATTATTTCATATAATCAAGTCAGTTGTTCGTTTTATACATGTCTTTTTATATTAATTTCCTTTTTCACAGAACCATAAGTCAAATTCTGTCAGATTACATTATTATTACCCCATGACCATATTATTTTTTCCGGCCTCCGTAGCCGAGTGGTAGCGTCTCGGCCTTTCATCTGGAGGTCCCGGGTTCGAATCCCGGTAAGGCATGGC
>JAAAKQ030259587.1:0-10784 GCA_010016005.3 Zanna intricata | reverse complement strand
ATGCCAAGAGTGTGCAGGAACACTGTATCCATTGTTGTTGATTTTCATGATGTATTATTTGAACTGCTGTAAAAAAAATGTGGGTTTTAGCCTTTTATCCTTACATTACTGCCTTCAATTTTTTTTAGTTTTAATTTGTGCCTTTAATTTTTTTAGAATGCTACTCCTTGAGACATTGAGGTGTTGCATAACCATTAGGTTGTGAAAGGTATTTATTTATTGATCTAACCAGAGCTAAAAATTATTTTTCTTTTTTTTGTTTTTACTACCTGTTAGTATTTGTTCTGTACAAAAGTGTAAAATTTATAACTAATTATTTATGCTTCTATAATTTTCATTTGAGTTTTGAAGTTTTGAAAGCAATTCTTAAAGGAAAAAATTGATGATCACATGTGTAATTATAATTTTCCATATGATTTAGTTTTAACAAAAAGCACCAATGCAAGCTAAATTTATTAATAATAAATAAAATTATTGTTAACTTAATTTTTATGTAATTTCTATTTGTTTACTTTGTATTTACAAGTCATACATTTTACTGGTATAGATAATCAAAACCACCATCCATTAATGCAAAAACATGTAAGAAAAGTTGTATAGTCAGTCAGAAATGATGGCACTGCCATTAAAACCCATAAGCTTTGAAAGTTGTTATAAGTGGATGCAGTTTCCAACAATTGTATAATCTATTCAACTTTCTGATAGCACAAGCTGTCTCTTCTAGTAATTAATTTTACATTTAATTAAAATAATTATATTTGTTTAAAAAGATGATAGGTGTTATTTAACGTAGTCTGTTTTTGTTATTGATTAGTTGTGTATGTCTGTAGTTCCTTGTTTATACTAACCAGTTACATGGTTTGAATATCTTGAGGCAATTTACATTGTAAAATACATCATTCTCTTAAGTATTTTATTTAATTTAAAACAGCATACTTATATTACACATTGTAATGAAAGTATTATAATATTTAACATCATTACAGCTGTTTGTCTCATTTATAATTTTTTTAATTAGCCTTCTGCCTTTCCATTCTATCTTTTTCCGTTTCAAAATCTCCACCTTTTGCTCCCAGTTGACTCTTATCAAATACCTTGAAATTCCTATAAAGCACAGAATCATTCCTTTTTCTCTTTCTGAATATCCCTCTTCAACCATCCTTAGTAGCCTGATACCATTGGGCTACTTATCTTGACACTCCAAGTTTCTATACACAATTGTCCCTTCTCCTGGAGATTCAAATAAAAAGATACTTTAACTCCAGAACATTTAACAGAACAGGTCAGTATGAAGTATAGTATAAGGAATTATCAGTAGGATCTTTAATACAGTGATTTTCTGTTGCCTTCTGTATTATTAACATTGACTTCCTGAAGAAATTTCTCTGTTTTTTGGGGCTGTTTCTTAACTTCTAGAGAGTAGAATGCCATTTTCCCAAGAACATGTAGAGTGCCATGTTACTTTCCATTTTCTAAAGCTAAACTGTTCCTCTCCTGCATTCCCTTTCATTATTCTTTCTAACTTCAGGCTTAGGACTCTTAACAATATATCACTGTTATGGGTTGTTAAACTTGATCTGTGTTCTGTACGCTTTCTGGTCCCAGTTTTCTTTGGAATAAGTATCATTACTGTTTTTACAAAGTTTTCAGGCTATTCTCCTGTCCTGTATATCCTGTTACACAGTTTTACTATTTCTTCCACTCCTTTAAGCACTATAAAATTCTATGGTATGTTCATTCTCATTTTTGCTTTCTTTAGTTGGCTTTGCTAGTTTTTCTTCCTGTTGTTTCATCATCCAATTTTTTCAACTTTTCTAATTTCCATTTCTTAATACCTTCTTTTTCTATACCTTCTATAAAGCTATTCTCATTTCCATCATAATTAGCACATTCTCTCTATTGATATCTGCACTCAGCAATCTATTGGCTTTCTTAACAGTATTTTTATATCTTTTATTTCCTAAGATATGGTATTGCTGATAGCAAGCTTTTTCACCAGTGGTTACCCAAGTATATCTCCTCATTTTATGATTTTTGAACCAAATCTTTGTTGGTAAAATTCTATTAATCTGTTCCCTTTCCATTCCTTACCAATAAGCCAAATTCTACTACTACACTTCTCTCTTCACTTTCTCCAACCACTATTTAGGTCCCATCAGTACCGTGCAGCAGTCCTTTTCTGATTTTATTATACATTAAATATTCTTGTTCATTTTTTTAATATCTTTTCCATAACTTGTTGTCATATATACTCGGACTATAATTATATCTTTTAACATCCCAATCCTTAATGATATTAATCTAAAATTTTTATAAACATACTTTCTCCGCACCTGTTTTGCTGTTTAATTCCTCATAATTATTGCTACTCTGTTTTTTCTTTCTTCCAGAATAGAATATGATAGCTTCTCCACTCTTCATTTCACCTTGTCCTTCCCACCTTACTTCACTCAGTTCTAATATATCCATTTTATGTAACTTTATTTCACTCTTGAAGTTCTCTAACTTTCTACTCTGTAACAAAGTCTTGACATTCCAAGTTTCTATATGCAATTTTTCCTTTAACTTTGATGCTTCTCCGGGAGATTCAAATGAACAGGTATTTTAACTCTGGAGCATTTAACCGAACAAGCCAGCATGAAGTGTAATGTATGGAATTATCACTAGGATCTTTAATTCAGTGATTTTCTGTTGCCTTCTGTATTATTACCATTGACTTCCTGAATAAGTTTCTCTTTTTTGGAGGCTGGTTGTTACCTCCAAGAGAATAAACTGACATGTATCCACTACTGCTCATCCGCCATTGGCATTGTATTGCAGAACTCCTTAATATCAGGAGTAATAACTTGATTAATTAACCGCTTATATAAACTAATAATTGTACAAAAAAGACAAAAATATGTTATACAAATTTTTAAAATATATGTTTGCATTTATGTACATACCTGTGATTGCCTATATTTTTATTACCCTCTCTGGATTGGCTTACCATAAATTCTTTGAAACTGGCTCAAAAAACTTCTTTATCTGGGGAACTATAATGATATTTAATTTTTTTTTTTTTTAATTAAAAAAGAGGAGGTAATTTGTAACTGTGTGTAGTGGTCATTGACAAGTAAGCTTTAATATGATGAATGCACTTAATAAGTTATTTAAAATTTAATCAAATTTAGTGGTATATTTAGTGGACCACCGGGCTGGTCTAGCAACATCGCAGATCAGCTGATTACGAAGTCGAGAGTTCAAAGGTTCAAATCCTAGTAAAGGTAGTTACTTTCATAACGGATTTGAATACTAGATCTTGGATACTGGTATTCTTTGGTGGTTGGGTTTCAATTAACCACACTTCTCAGGAGTGGTTGACCTGAGATTGTACAAGACTACACTTCATTCACATTTATACATATCGTCCTCATTCATCCTCTTAAGTAATTCCTTATGGTAGTTCCAGAGGCTAAACAGAAAAAGAGAGAGAGAGAGATTTAGTGGTATGGGTTATTTAACATTATCCCCTTAAAAACAGTTTAAGGCCTCATATTTTGAAAACCTTTTGACCAAAAAGAGTGGAAATTTGGCACATGTATCCCAACTTTGGCCTTATTTTCGACTCCATGACAAGAGGGCATTCATTTTCTTACTATAATTATTTGTAGTCTTGTTAAATAATGTTGATCAAATCATGCCGACTTTAATTTTCAAGACTGAAATTCTAGCTGTATGTTAATGTAGATGATATCAAAACGTTTTAAAAAAGAAGCTTCCATTGGAATCGATTTTAGAATTTTAAAAATTCGTTGGATTTTTTATAATCTCTGATACTTTATGTGCTTTTAAAGTTGAGGATGTTAATAATTTTATGAGGTAGCTGTTGAGTAAGGGGCTCAAATGGGACTCAATTTTTTTTTTTGTGATTGTGGGCCTAGTTTGTTTCCTGTATCTGGTGAGCCAAACCAATAAAAATACCATTATCATTAATAGCAGTAATAATAATAAAGATTATAATCATTAGTAACTTATAGTTAATAAAAATATTCCCAATTTTTATGCGTTTCTTTTATTTTATTTAAAAAAATTATTTACTTCATGGCATAAGTTTTTCATGATTTTTGCATTCACAAAGCTGAACTACATTTAGCATATTTCACATAAAGCTGTAGCTGTAGCCACATTTCTAAATAAAATATTATAAATTTGAATAAATTTTACACAACTTAAATTTTGTTGTATTATTCCAATTTAAAAATTTTGTTGAACATAAGAAGTTTTGCACGTCTTTGCTGGATTTTTATCTTTACTTTGCATTCATTTATTTTTTGTGTAATGTACACAGTTTATAAAAGAGTGTAGTCTGTGTTTTAGATCAGTTGTTGAAAGTAGCTGTTTACTTACACAAAAGATCAGAATTTTGACATTATTATTCTCCTGTGATTTATACTTTGATAAATTTACACTCTGTGAATTTTTCAAGGTTTTCTTTTAATTCATATGTCAGTATCTTATTAATCGAGTAGAATTACAAAATCAACTGCAGATGATCCCATTGTATAGTATTATATATATTTTAATAGATGTATATAACCTTACTTGTAGTTTCATTCAGAAATGCTGCGTTATGAATTGTAGTTTACATTATTATTCTTTTTGTGTATATTGTGTTTGCTGTTTAATTTTGTAGCCTTATTTTTTAGAAACTGCAGTTTTAGGCTTATATAGCCATCAAACAGGAAACATGCTCCCTGGTTAGATCCAAGAGATAGATTGTGCCCTCCAGTTCATACCATGAATGCACTGGTTTCATAAGGCTGTACATCATCAGCGTGTATAATCAACTGTTTTTTTTTTTTGCCCAGATGTGAAGGATCTAAACCATGAACGGGGATCAAAATTAAGGAAAAGGGGAAGATGGTGTAAAATATAAGTGCAAAAAAACTTTGAGATATCACTGTGTAGTGAGGTTTTAATTCTGTCCATTTTACATTGATCAATTTAAGTAAATACTGAAACAAAATCAATATTAGGCACAAGCTTTTAAAGATAGGTGAAGCTCCTATCACTTAAATTATGGAGTAAGTGAAGTATTCAGCTGAACTGTAAACTTACTGTACCTAATATTGAACAAATTTTTTTTAACTTTATTGATGATTTATAATAATTTTGGTCAAGGATTTATGAATAAATTCTTTTGTCTATAAATATTTGATCTATTTTTTAAATTTTGTTAATTGTTTTTATGTAATGATTTGTAAAATATATATATATATATATATATATATGTATTTGCCTATTGTTTTGAATACTGTTTTCAAACTATTACAATATGTGGACTGTGATGTTGTGTAATTTATATTTTGATAGGAGGAGGATCTCCAGTTATAATCAACATTTAAAAAACTTTGAGCTGATAATGGAATAAAATTATGAAAAATATTGATTTTTATGGAACTATTTAAAAAAAGTTTGTTTTTTTATTTTATAGTGTTTTAAAAATTTGTGTGAAAATAATTTTATTTGTAAGTGTTGGGTGAAATTTGAATTTAAATATAACTTAAATAAACATTAAAAGTTGTAGGTTTTGCAGAAAAACTCAAATAATAATGAAGCCAGATTACATATGATGTTAATGAAAATCATTTTGTGACAACAGAAAAATCAAGAGATTTAAAAAAAGCTTTGTGATCAGGCAGAGAGTTTTGGATTAAATTGAAGTAATAAATAATCATACAAGTATGAATGAAAACTGACTGATCTTATAGGAAGAATTTTTGTTTTTTGAATTTTAGTTACATTTATGTGAGACTACTTTGGTTTCGGATTTATGTAGTTTTGTTACTATTGAAGCAATGCAGCTAATATGGAAAAATTATGTTTATAGTAAAAATTATTTTTTTTCTCAATTCTGAAAGTTGTGAAAATGAAAAATATGACTATAAATGTGTGGTATTTATCATTACACACTAAAACGGGCAGCAAAAATCCTCAGTACTCAAAAAACTTACATTAAGGATGAATTACAAGTTATTGAAAAATTACAAATTTTTTTTAGTTGTTAACAGTATTGTTGTTAATAGTATTGCTAATGATATTTATTTAAAAATACTTCTGTCGGTGATGTATTATTTCTTTGATCAAAGTAAATTTGGAAAATTTAATTTAAGTCCGATTGTATAAGTCACCATTGAATTTTTGTGTTTTAGATTCTAAAATCTTGACTTATGTACTAGGATTTATAGTAAACTGGATCTGTGACTTTACTTTTTATTATTGTTATTGTTTCCTCAAATATTTTGTTGGATTGCTAAATTCATTACAACAGCTTGGACCAGTCCAGGTGATTGAAAGTCCACACTTGCTAATTTTTTTGTCCATCATATAATATTACTATGTTAATTTAGAAGAAGCATATGTAAACACATGTTTTTCATAACTCGGGACTTATTTAGTTTCTTTTCTTTTTCTCATCGTAAAGTAAGCAAAGTATATGGATTTTCCCAAGAATGCTTCATAGCATAGTTTTTTTTTTGAAAATACATACTTTTTGAATGTCAGAAATAAATATGATTGCCATTGAAATATATTATTTGATGCCAAATAGTAGATTTTGGCAAGAGTTCAATGTTAAGGTGTGTGTTTTTTGCTCATTAATTATGATCATGAAATCTGGTTATTTTTAGATAAAGAAAAATATAATCATTTACTCTATTCAAGTAAAGAATGGTAAAAATAAATCTTTTTTTATCTTATGTATGTAAGTTTGTGGTTTTTTTTCTTTATATCATTTTTAGTAAATTTGGGTTACAAATGAAATTATCATTGATTTTGTCATTAGTTATCAGTTAGTAATAATGATTTAAAGGTTAAGATTATGATTAAGGTTGAGATTATTATTTACTTAACACGTAAAATTGTGAAAGAATGATGGATGATTTTATTTCTTTAATTATTCTACTGTATTCGTGTATATAGTTATGCATATAGTGTGATATTCTATCATTATATATTGTGTATGCTTGTGTGCTCATGCATACACTCATATGTGTATGCACAGGTGCACATGTATGTAGTATCAAGAAAAAGAGAGGGAAAAAAGAAAGGAAGTAGTATTTTCTTTTTCCCTATCAAATTCATTGATTTTTATGATTTTTTATAACATTGATTTTTATGATTATCAGTCCTTAGATGCTATTAGTACTCATTTAGCCATTCTAATGAGAATTTCATCTAATGTTTAAATTTGATGTACTGGTTTATTAAATGTATGGAATGAGCTTTATGACAAAGCAGTTGAAAAGTTGGCTGTTTCTGATGTTTGTATTTATTTTTGATTTTGATCTGACCAATGTATTTTTATGTTGCTGCTGGATAGGAAACATAAATCCCTGGACAGGTATATAGTCTGAACTGTTGTCACCAGACCACGCTAGTTGTAAGAGCACAGTAACTCTAGTCTTTGGGTCTTTAGAAGAAATCAAGTGAGTGGTATTTGGGAAGAAGGGATTAAAACTAACTAAGAGAGATGGATATTGGGATAGGAATAATTGCCTACACAGGGCTGCAAAATTTAGACATATATTTATAGAAATGTTTCACTGCCTATCCAGGGATTTCAGCCTCACCCAAAATTTTCAAGATAATAACAGTATCTTTACCCAGAATAGAAACAGTTCAAATATATACTGCAGCAAATTGTTTTTCTTTACCCAAGAAGGGGTTAGGGTTCCCTAATGAAAGTTTTACTAATCCTTAAGATTTTGAGGTGTAAGAAGTATACACTTAAACTATAAACTATTTACTCAAGTCTCAACTGGAGGATGAAAATTATATAAGTAATGTAATTTAATGGAATTTTTTAATATCAGTGTTAATAATATCTTGAGATATTAATGTGTATGTTATTAAGTCATTGTAAATGTGTTGTGACAGGAATGCTGTTTCTGTAATTATTATCAGTGATAGAGGAAAGGTTTGTCATGGTCATGTTTTGATAAGAGTTATTACAATGAACTGTATAGTTTTGTTATCGCTAAAATTAGACCAAACTTTTATATTTTAATTTCTGAGTATAGCTAGCCACAATACTGATAAAAGTTGTCAGTGAATCATTTCTAATAAAAAATATTTTTATTTATATAAAAAATGAATGTAAACATTATAGAATACTTATATTACATACAAACTAAAAAAAAAAAAAATTTTTGTGTAGTGGTTTTTAATCTAGTAATTATGAAATTGAAAAATTAATGTTTTCACATTATTTTTTATTATAAAACACAGTACATTCAAGAATGTACTGTATTCAGATATACATGTTAGACATGGTATGGGGAAGAGATGTCTAGAATTCTGCTCAGAGTATAATAGTCTAATTATTGGGACAGACTGGTGTCATTCGAAACTACTTCCTTCCTGACAGTATGTCATTTAGAGATAAAAATCTAGTGTTTAGGTTTGGAACAGTAAAAAGTAAGAAAATAAATAGTTAACTTTTTTCAAGATGGTATATATATATATATATATATTTTCACACCTCTCATACCCCTTGGAATGATTGACAAATTTTTCAATGGAAGAACATTTGAGGAGGTCCTCGATAATCACCGAGAACTTGTTGAAACGTGTTGATGATGAAATCAGAAAAGATTTCCTACCTGGTCCTTCTTTTTTCTGATGTTTAAGAGCTGTTATTGGTTGCATTGTTCATAACCAATGAGGCTTCAAAAACGTTTCCTTAACTTCAAAAACGTAAAGTTCCTTAATTCAATTGTTACCGGTGATGAAACATGGATTTCGTATCACACACCAGAAAGAAAACGGCAGTCAAGTGAATGGCATCATCCTCATTCACCAACAAGGGTCAAGCCACAGGCATTTGGATGCAAGCTGATGACCATAGTTGTTTGGGATCGGTTTGGCATACTGCTGATTGATTTCATGCCATGTAGAATGACTATAAATGCAGAAGTCTACTGTGAAACTGTATGTAAGTTATGATGCGCCATTCAAAATTGGTGACACAGGTGGCTGACCAATGACGTTGTACACAGTAATGCACATCCACATGTTGCAGGTTGGACACATGATTTACTGAGAACATTTGTATGGGAAATTTACAGTCATCCACCATGTAGTCCGGACTTACTCCTGATTACCATTTGTTTAGGAAATTGAAAGAATTTTGGAGTGGTATAGTTCTAGTTCTTAGTGGTATATATTCTAGTTCTTGAGTGGAATTCGTGAGTGATGTTGAACTTAAAAAGACTGTTAATCAGTAGCTAAACGGACTGGCAGCAGAAGAATACGATGAGGGTATATTGGAGCTGGTGTATCACTAAGATAAATGTTTTAATTTATGTGATGATTCTATAGAAAAGTAGTATACGGTATGTAGTTTAAGAGAAATAAAGAATATTTATAAAATTTTCAGAATAAATTTTTTTACAATGAAACGGTCTTTACAGATAACCTCTGATAGTTTTTGTGTGTTATAATCAGAATTTGCCAAAGTAAGACTTTTGAAAAGAAAACTTTAAAAAGGGCTCTTTTGACAAAGTTAACCAAAACACCAAGCAAATAAAGTGTGTAAAAATTTTTTGAAGGCAATCTACCTAAAAAAAAAAAAAAATTAATACACTAAATTTTCATGTGTAGTTAATAAAAATTTGGCAATCCATTTTAGAAATATTTATCTTTAAACTTGACTTCATACATTTTTTTTTTTTTTTTTTTTTGGGAGGGCAAACAACGCTGAAGCGTTATTATCGCCTAGACTTCATATATTGTTGAACTGGGCAATCTCATATGTTTTGTGGCTACATCATTGAGTTATCTACGTTTACATAATACAGTGTATAATGTAGAATGGGGAACTGCTTTAATCACCTCTGCCACTTCAGCATACCTGTTTAATATAGCAATTTAATAGGAATTATAAGTTAATAGGAATTTGTATAAAATTTGTTAAACAAAATTTTATAGAGCAAACACTGCGGCAAATTCTAGTGCCGCAATCTCATCAAACCTGTGCTTAGTGCTATGGTTTTTTTCTTTTAATTTACTGCAGTTTATATCAGTCGTGGCATTTGATGATGTTATATGCATTTTTAGTTTTTTAATTAGTCTATTTGTATAAATGTTTTAAAAATTAATTTAATTTAAAGATATGTAAATAAAAATGTTAGTGACATGGAGCTGACTATAGATATTAAAAGAAGATATGAGTAGCAAGCTTAGGGTTATGGAGATGAAGTGCTTATACTGAAGATGTAAACTGTTGCAGTTGGATTGGGTGTATAATTAGAATACTTGAAATAGGATGAGTGTTAATCTGATGGTTGTGGCACAAAAAGAACAGTGCTGTTGTTGTACCACTAATCTGACAAAAAAGGAGGTGGAATCAGAACAATATGTTATGCTCTACTGTTTTCCACTTGAACACTGCAGTTTTATTAACTTTTGTAACATAGCGTACAAATATGAAATGCTGATCATTCAGCTGCACAATCAATTTCTGTTGTAGTATTCTCTTGTCCAAATTGGAATGCATAGCACAAGCACATAACACTACATTATTGACACCCTATAAATTAACATCAGTCATATGCTAGGCAATTTTTTATGTTGTGGAATACTACCAAAGGAAGTATGCTTATAAGAACATTGGTGCCAGGCATCTTTGTAAAATAAATTCCTATCCTACAAATATTCATTTCATTTTTTTTTTTTTTACCAGCACCTACAGTGCTAATTGTACAGGCTTGAGAACATTCAAATCTGTGTGAGAAGTTGCT
>JAAAKQ030259543.1:0-10785 GCA_010016005.3 Zanna intricata | reverse complement strand
AGTCATACGCAAAAAGTAGTTAACTCCTAAATTATTACATTTCTGTTTATGCGTTCTCTAATTATTTTTGTAATTAGTGAATAAAATAATAGCAACATAGGTCGTACAAAAACAATAATAATAACATTTAATAACAATGGATAAAAGAGTTAATTAATTTTATTTTATCGTAAATCAACCATATTAGCAATAATTGAATTCCTTTTATTTTAATACGGAGGCATTTTATTAGAATATTCACTGTGAACATTGTAGCCAACAAGATAGTAATACAAAGCAACAATAAAGGAAATTTAAGGATTGCAATTTCGCTATTATCATTTCCTCTCTACTTATTATTCAACCATGATTGTCCTAATCACCCTTTGTCTTAAAATACCATTGTCTAAAGGCTATTTATTTTGAATATATTTAGGCTAAATTAATGAATATTTACATATTAATTTCTTTATTCACTACTAGCAGAATTAAAAATATTTATTTCAGTTATTTATAAAAGATTTTATTTAGAATTTAATGATTCTCTATTCAATCAGAGAATATATTTATTTTATTATTATTTATTTTTAATTATTTATAATTATAATTAACGTAATTTATAATTATTTACCACACTTGGGCATGATTTTCTCTAAAAGAAAAAAATCATTTCCCTAATATAAATACATATTGTTCTAACTAAATTGATCGTAGCTTAAAATAAGCAAGAACCGCTGTGTTCAACGTGGTATGGCCTTTGCTAGCCTCCGTGGCGGGAGTGGTAGCGTCTAGGTTTTCACCCGGAGGTCTAGATTCGAATCCCGGTCAGGCATGGAATTTTTTCACACACGCTACAATTCATTCATTCATCCTCTGAAGATATACTTTAACGGTGGTTTCGGAGGATAAACAAACAAAAAAAAAATAATAATAATAGCTTAAAATAAGCGCTTATTTGTTTTAAAACCTATTTGTTTTATATTACTATAGTTTAATTTTTAAGTTTGGTGTTATTAATTTAAATTATTTACTATAGTAATATTGTTTTCGAGCGCTGATAACAATTCGTTACGCACCCAGGAAAAGAAAGGTTTTGTGTTGAAGATGTTCAATTCTATACTAAAACTTATTGTTTAAGAAATACTGTTACCTAAACCTAAAATCAGAATTCAAAATCTATTATTATTATTTATTTTTTTGTTTAACCTCCGGAACCACCGTTAAGGTATATCTTCAGAGGATGAGATGAACAAATTGTAGCGTGTGTGAAAAATGCCATGCCTGACTGAGATTCGAACCCGGGACCTCCGGATGAAAGGCCGAGAGCTACCACTCAGCCACGGAGGCCGGCAGAATTAAAAATCTAGAATATACTGTACTAAAACTCACAATTATTAATTTCAACCGTAAGTATAAATAATATCAAGGGAAATCTTTTTAACTACATCCCATAATTTTAAATATCAACTGGGAAGTAAAGAATATTGAAGGTAATAAGCAGATGTACACAATTTCGAAGTGGTGCGTGTGATATAATAAAGATATAAACCTTCGCAAGCGGGTGGTTGATATTTTGATGCAGGTGAATTATTTATATTTTTGTGCTTATTGCTACTTAACGCTATATCTGGTAGCAACTAACTTACTAGCTAGGTAACTCATAAAGTTTTTTTTTATGTCTTCCATAAGAAGAAAAAACTACCAACAGCCGCCAGGACGCTCTGACGGCAGTGCGAGGCTCTTACCCGCTAAAAAACCTCCCCCTCCAGTCACTCAGGGGCCGGACCTAATCCCTTTTGCATTTACTCAGCCATAAGTAGAAAAATTCATTATACGTTGCCTACAGGATCCAAATCAAGAAAGCTGTTTGTATATTTGAAGATATCCAATCATGTTATAAGAATCAATTAACTAAATCATTACTTTCACCATCATGATGCAGAGTATTTTTGGCATATACATCCCAACTGTAAACACGAAGCAATATCTTAACAGGAATAATTTCAAGAAAACTTTTTTTACATTTTATAGAAATTAAATCTTTATAATTTGTTCTAATCAGATTTTACTAAAATAGTATTCCAGTAAGAAACTTAAACCGTTTTCAAAAAAGAGGAAGTTAGATCAATAAATTATATTTTGAAAATTTATATAGTTTGAGTGAATTTCAGTGAATGCTAAATCGATCTAAATTTCATTAACATTGGATAACGCTTTCATATTCCAGGATATTAACTTAGAACTGGGATAGTAAATAAAATTATCTTTTTTTATATAAAAAATATATTTAATATTTACATTAAATTTATATGTAAATACAAACTATATTTATTTATATGTAAATATTTATTTAACTACTTACAAAAATATGAATACAACAATAAATGATAATTATTTATTTAAATCCGTTTGGGAAGATCTCAATATGAACCAAAGAAAAAATGTAGATAAAATTCAAATATTTTCTTTCATTTTTTAATTTCACACATTGAATAATTACAACGAAACTACAGCTTCAGTTGTAACAAATTTTCTATGAATGAAATACTTCAAAATTTCCTTCATTTATTTGTTAAATTCATTATTTCCTATTTTTCCAGCCTCCCACTTAAACTTGGCTTCGAAAATTATATGGAGATGTAGTTTTAATGTACGATAAATGTAATTTAGTCCCGGCTCATACCTTTCTTTCATAAGATAAAGAAACTAAAAAATGTCTAGAAGTATTTTTAAGAAGTTACAAAAATAAAACAAAATATATCATTAATTTTGCCAAAATAAATTATTAAATAAATAATTCGTATTATAAATTCCCATTAATTACGATATCATATCACATGATATTAAAGAGGTTTGTAAACATTTTGTTAAGAATTTGTAAATTTTAATTTATTGGGACAGGTAGCCTCTTGGAGGAGGAATATGCCGGCTTCCCTCAAGTGGAGAGTGCCACGCTCTAAAGATCACAAGAGGACCTCGAAGGAGGGCTCTACTGCAGGAGCCCAAGCGGGAAGGGCAACAGGTAGAGTAATCTGCTGCCAAGACTCCCAGGGCTGGCCGATGTTATGCCGAAAGGCGATTCCAGCCGCCCCTGGAAAAAAAACGGGGGGAGGGTTTTTAGTCGGTGAGAGCCCGACACTACCATGTGTGCGGGCAGGTGGTGGCTGGTATAGCTTTTTCCTCCTCATACGAAAATAAAAAAAATTATAATTTATTAGAAATACATATTACGTTTTAAATTAATTTTATTTTTTAATATTGTTTTATATTTATAATTTAAAAATAATTTAAACTCATTATGAAATTAAATTAAATTTTTATTTTTTACCTTCAAAATCAGTCTTACTTTATAAACTCATTCTGTTAGATAAAGAAAGTTTTTTTCCATTTTCTAAAACAAGTAACTGTCAAGGGTTTAAAGTCAGCGATCAAGAACATCTCTACATTGTATCCACCAACCCACTGTTTTTATATATATATATATTATTTACACAAATACACACACACACACACAGAAAGAGAGGGAGAGAGTTTCTAAAATGGTGGGCTGGCTATACGTTTTCGGAATCTACATTTAAAACTAAACATAAATATCCTTAGGAAAAATGAAAATTTCTCCTTTGTTCTCCCCTATCCGTCATTTTGTTCTTTTTATATAAAAATTTATATCTGAAGTTAGGAGGGAGGGATCACATTAATATTTGGTAAGCTCATTGTAATAAAGTTTTATAATTAGCAAAATATCATGAGTTATCTTCGCAAAATACAAAATGGCAGCCATATTTATTTTTCAGTCCTTTATATTTCCATAAATATAAGTTTTATCAAAATGGTATGCTATACTAAAATATAAACTCTTTTATTTTGAACAGAATGACATTTCATTTTTTTTTTTTTTTTTATCAGTTAATAAATAGCCGAGTAACGGCAGAAAATTAATGTAATTTTGTGTCTGTTTTCGTGTCCTCCACTCTACGATCAATTGGATTAAATATTGTTTTTATTTTTTTGTTAATTTTAATACTGCAAATTAAGTAATAATCTTCTCACAATAATAATTCCACTTCTGATAATATTACTTTAATTGTTATAGAATACAAGGTACACTTTTTTTTAAAAATAAACAATTAACAATTGTTAAAAGTTGTAATAGATGTTTAAAGTGTCCACATTAGAAATTATACGTCTCCAGACTCTTTCTGATAGATTATCTTAACCATTCAACAAATTTTGGGAGTATTCATAATTTCTTGAAATCCATTTTGAATCCTTTGTTGAAGATCCTCAATGTTGAGTACTGGAATTGAATAAACAATATATTTCAAATGGAATATATCTAGAAACCATGTGTAGAAGTCAAGAGGATTTAAGACAGGTGATCGGCAGGCCAGGGCACTGGTCCTCCGCTGCCTATCCATATATCATTTCTATGTTTTTATTTTTTGCCTACCTCCTTGGCGCGTGTGTTAGCGTCTTGGGCTTTCATCGGGAGGTCCCAGGTTCGAGTCCCGGTCAGGCATTTTTTACATACGTTACAATTCATTCATCTCATCGTTTGAAGATGTACCTTAAAAGTGGTTCCGGAGGTTAAAAAAAAAATAATTTCTGTTGAAAGAACCTTCGTTTTTATATTGTTAACATGATCAGCAGTAATAGTCGCTGTGTAAAATTATTTAAGTTAACAACTAATATCAGTTGTTTTATGATTATGTAATATTAAATTTTATTGCAAGGAAATGATTACTTAATTTTGATACTAATCCAATACTAGAATTCAAAATAAATAAAAACAATTAATATTTATTCGAATTGAAAGTAAGGTGAAGGACATGGAAACAAGCACAAAATTACATTATCATTTTTTTTGCCATAATTCCGTTATTTTTTTAACAGAATTTAAAAAATAAATTGTAGTTATGTTAAATATAAAAGGCTTAATATTTTAGAAAATAGTATACATTTTGATAAAACTTTTTTTATGCAGGTATAAAGAATTGAAAAAAAAAAACATGGCTATCATTTTGTAATTTGCGAAGGTATGTAAGTCCTAAATTTTTGCTAATATTAAATCTTTATTGCAAAGAAGCTTACAAAATATTAATGCGATTCCTCGAAGATATAAATTTTTATACAAAAATAACAAAATGACGGACAACGGTGAAAACGAAAAAGAAATTAGTATTTTTGTAAGGATATTTTTACAAGTAGATTCCAAAAAAGAATAAATAGCCAGACCACATTTTAGCACTGTAAATATATGTATGTAGCACATTTTAACACTGCACGTACTACACTATATAACATTATATACGTTATGTAGTACCTGATCATCCACCAAACGTACTTCTCAACTTCAGTTTCAGGTTATTAAGCGATCAAAAATTATATCAACCGTGATTATTTTTTTACCACATCTTCTACAGCTGAGTATCTGTTTACCACAAAATTCATTTCTCAGTCTCTCTCTCTCTCTCTCTCTCTCTCTCTCTCTCTCTCTCTCACTCTCTCTCTCTCTCTATCTATCTATCTATCTATCTCTATCTCTCTCTCTCTCCCTCAATCTCTCTCTATCTCTCTTAAAATAGGTGTACTTCTTCCACCTATTTAATATTAAATCCACTTAATCAACAAATCTTCCATCAATCATTCACATCTCCCATTATTACTTTACAAACAATTAACTCGCCAACAAAAATTTAATAACTTTTACATGTTTAATAAGATCTTTTCACTTCCATTTCTTTTTTTTTTTTAATTATAAATGTTAGAAAAATACATTTATTTACATTTACTTACATAACAATATTATAATATTTATTTACATTTTTTTTTTTTATTTTTTTTTTTTTGTTTAACCTCCGGAACCACAATTAAGTATATCTTCAGAGGGATGAAATGAATGAATTGTAGCGTATGTGAAAAATGCCATTTCTGACTGGGATTCGAACCCGGGACTTCCAGATGAAAGGCCGAGACGCTACCACTCGGCCACAGAGGCCGGAAATATTTACATTTAGTTATTTACAATATTACACATTTTTACTTAAGTTGATTACATCAGCATCAATTGTCCAAATATTAGTAAGTGGAAGAACACTTGACGCCGCAGTGTTAATGCAGTGTTTTTTTTTAAATAAAATTTATTTTATTGAGTTAGATAATGTATTGATATTACATGTAGAAATATATTAATAATTCACACACATATATATATATATATATATATATATATGAAAAAACTTAAATATATATGTATACATTTATATTTAATATGATAGTGTGTCATATTTACATATTAGGATACTTTTATGTTACAATTAGTGAAAAAAAAGGTCATATATTGCACAGATAGGAAGGATAATATTTACAATATTTTTAACTTTTAACTTCTATTTTATCACTTCTTTCTGTTAATTCATTGGGTAATTACTTTTTCCATTACGGTTTCTTTAAAGAATGATTGTTAATTGATGTTGCCTTTTCCTTTCCTAATCTGATAATATTTAATTTGCTTTTTAACTGCAAAGTTATTTTAAAATCACACTTAGAAAAATATTAAATATATATACATAAATAAATGTTTCTTCTTTACCTCTATTTTTTTTATAAATAAATTACAATGATTCATATATTTCATACATTTATTACTTCTGATCTACTGGTGAAAAATTTATCAAAATAATATTGATTATTTGAAAAACAAATAGAGGTTGATTAACGAACGAAGAATGTAAGAAATTTTTAGGCCATATTGTAGTAGTTTAAATAAACAAAAACGTTTATTTAAACATATTTTTGGTAACGCTTCATTAGCGGGGTCGGCTGGTACAAAGATTTCGTCCTGATTTCTGCGCTTTCAGAAAAATTAAGCTAGATTGGAACCAAATTAAAGGAAAAATTTAGTGGTTGTATATGAAATATAACCTGCAGTGTTAAAATATATATATATATATATATATATACCAGAACTGTATCTTAAGTATTTTTTTCTAGACATTTGGGATCGAAAAACACATTATATTATATTTGGCATTAAATTACTTTGTTAAATATATAATAAACATATTACAGTTTTAAACAAAACTTGTAGAGAATATTATTTTTTATGAATAAACTTTACATAAACTAAAAAAATACAACACAAGAATTTCGAAGTTTATTAAAAACAAATATTTTCAAAAGTTGACAGATCTTAATTCGCTGTTTAACGAAACAAAATTTTCAATACAACAAAATAAAAGAATTAAATATTCTAGAAGAAAAACAAATAAATACAAAAACAATATTATCTTGATGTTATCCTTGCAGTATACGGGAAAGTCCATAAAAAAAAATTATAATTTTGGAAATTGTAAGTTTAACGTATCTTACCATATATGATACAATGCAACTTAAACTAATCTTATATCATATTTTATTAAGAAATATATCTGTTTGAAATCGGGTAATTCTTTTTAATAAATGATGTATTTTTCACATCATACCATGTACCAGTATTGGAAAAACTATAAAGAATAGTATGATACTGATCATGTAACGTACAACTTTATAAGGAGTAGAAGCTTGGTTATAAGGAAGGTGTCAAAAGAAACCGCATTAGATAACGAAAATTCTTTTATAAAAAATTACATATGAAGACATTTTTAAAAATTCAGGAAAAAATATGAATATGGAACGTTATATTAGCGGAAAAATAAACTAGATTATCAGTAAAAACAGACTACTTGCTGGAAAAATATTTTATAGAAAATGGTAAAAAGAAAAAAAAAAGGAACCGGATGCAAAAGATTGCATATTGTAGATAAAACTGCAAACACTGAAATATCAGTGGTATTGTTGCATTGAAAATGAAGAGACTGATACGAGATAAATAAACATAGTGGATTGATACCGTGTGAAAACATGCAATGTGTCAGATCACCATTTATTACAGAGGAAGAGAAAGAAGGAGAGAGAAAGAGTTATTTAGTTTTTAGATATACATAATATTCAGTAATAAGTTAAAATCAAGTAAATCTATTCAATTTTAATTACACCACTCCTTTATACACTTAAGAGTAAAAAGTTGCTGCTGTGCTCTCAAAAAGTAAAAACTTGCAAGAAAACTAATTTAAAATTCAGTTTATTGAATAAAATAAGCTTTAAAACAACATACACAGATATACAGATACATCCATATAAATATTTCTCTCTTTTTCTTTTTAGGCTCCGGAACTACCTTAAGGTAACACTACTTCAGAGGATGAATGAGGATGATGTGTATAAAATGTAGTCTTGTACAATCTCAGGTCAACCACTCCTGAGAAGTGTGGTTAATTAAAACCCAACCAGCAAAGAACACCGGTATCCACGATCTAGTATTCAAATCCGTATAAATATAACTACCTTAAGAAGATTTTTTAGGATTTGAACCTTAGAACTCTCGACTTCGAAATCAGCTGAACGCAGCCCGGTGGGGTCGACATAAATATATATATATATATTTTTTTTTTTTTTAACCTCCGGAACAGCAGTTAAGTATTACATCAGAGGGAGAAGATGAATGATGTGTAGCACATGTGAAAATGCCATGCCTGACCAGGATTCGAACCTGACATACTGGTCAGGCATGGCATTTTCACACACACTACACATCATTCATCTTCATCCTCTGATGTAATACTTAAATATTTATACAATTATGTGATATTTATACAATATATAATATTATATCTATATAATTATATATTTATACAATATTTATACCACATAAATATTTTTTTTTTTTTGTCCGGAGATGAAGGAATGCCATTTATGCACAATGTGTCGAGCTCGGACCCAGGCTGCTATTCGTCCCGGGCTAGCTAACAGGCTAACAGATTCTGCCAAGTTGTTGTTTGGCATAATATAACCTGCACAATACCGACTAAACCTCCCTCTCCGAAGAACTCACCCGTCCCGAGACCGGACCCGCAATTAAGCATAACTCAGTTTTGGGGGGAGGGGAATGTTCCGACTGAGCTCGAAAGTCCTGATCAGATCACTCCAACGGGACCTGCAACAAAAAATTCAAAAAACATACCACATATAAAAGACAGGAGAATAGACATCAAATGACGCAACCACGCACTCCTGTTCCTCGATCACTCACACATCCACTAGCTTTATTTTTTCTTTTTTTTATACAATTTAAAGTGCACGGGGAATTTTATTTTAGATCCATCATAGTAATTTATGAAATGAACAATTAATCTCTAATCATGAAGTAAAAAGGTATTTTTACCAAATTAACTCCAATATTAATATTTATATTAAAGCATGAATTAAATAATAAAATGTTTAATAAAATTTTATGATTAAACAACACAAACTCATTTTTTTTTTTTTTTTTTTTTTTAATTTTATGAATGGAAATAATGAAGTAACTGTAATGAAGTTATCATATCACGGCAAGTTAATATTTAAATGAAACAAAAATTACTTATTACCGAATAAATAGTTATTTTTCACTTTCAATAACTATTATAAGAAAATAAATACTATTAAAATTTAAAGAAAAAAAAAAGAATAATTGTTAAAAATTCAGTGTTATTATCTTATAAGTTTTTCTCTCTAAATCTTGATTTCATGCTTATTGTTTTCCATTGTAATCTAATCAGATATTATTCAGTAAAATGATGTTTGTTGTAATACCCTGTCAGCCTAAACAATGTAAAGTAAGCTTTACACAGTACCTATTGAATGAAATATATGCATATGTCTGTTATCATGGAACCACTCTAAAGATTCAATAGCGTCAGTAATGAAAGCTTAGTGAACTTTTTAAATATATGTTTTTATATCGATATAGAACGCCTGATACTGCTTTAGTTAAAATTTTTAAAGACATTTTCTTGGTATAGTGTATCATTATATCAGATATGGAATGATTTATATTCATGTCCAAATGAAAAATAGTTAATAAAACACACGCACACACCCGCACGCACGCGCCCGCACACACACACACACACATACACAGCTGTGTTCATGTTCTTGGTGAATATCATAAGTTATTTTTTCAATGAATAAATCAATTTCTGTAGATTACATAAACTTAAACAAATATTATTTATTTATTATTATTATTAATATGTAATAATAATAAATAAAAAAAACAATGATATTATTATTTATTTTAACCCAAATATGACTTGAAAAAAAATTGTTGAAATTCTTTGTACTGATGTGTTATTTGTATATTTATCTTTTTCGCGATTTTTCGAAGAAAAATACGATGTTACATTCGGACGCACGGTGAGATTGGAGGATGAAATTAAATTTTCTTTACGTTTTGAGGTTTGAGAAGTATGAAAATTCCATTCAATTAAAATGAAATATTCTTAATTATATATATAGGACTGTATATAAAATTTCTCTCCAAAAATTTTCAAAAGGATGAGATTAATTCCACTGAAATTTTGAGATGATGTAGTAGTATATCAGAAGTTGTGCATAGCAAAATTTGATGAAGATTATTTGAGTCATTCTTTAGTTACGCTCAATTTAATATCGACAATAAAAAAATATAATCACAACTGGAAGTAATGATGACTTTGTATGGGTGTATTTTTCATACACATCCCAACCCCCTTAGGGGAAGACACCCACCAAGTGGCGATTCCGGCCGCCACACCACCCCTCCCGTTCTAGCCCTGATGGGCTTTAGCGGGAGTCGTCTGTATGACCTTCGTACTGATTACATATCTCAGTCGGGATGCCCCCGATGCAAATGCCGCGGTCGACATTTAGCATTAGAGTAAAATACCTCAGCAGCAATCGCCCTCG
>JAAAKQ030259531.1:11814-27893 GCA_010016005.3 Zanna intricata | reverse complement strand
TTCCATGACAAATGTATACAAAACGTATTTCTTAAAAAAAGAGGTTGCTTGTCCCAACTAATTTGCACAGCACTGTATATATTAGGCTTAAGAAATAAGGTGGGAGAAATGGGCGATATACCTTCACGTTTAATATCTTTTTTACATTAAGCAGTAATGAAAAGGCAATGTAGATTAGCATGTAGAGTTTGAGTCTGGTTAAGTATCCACAAATATAAAAATAAATTGTTGTGATATCAAAAAAAACAGTAGCACATAATTGTGAGAACCAAGACAGGTCTACAATTTCATACACAGCAAATACACTAGAGCAATAGGAAATTGGAATGTGTGGTGGAAAGTAAACCAGGTGAACACATGTTCAGTTTTAGCAAGATTATGAGCATAAGGCTATCTGGCACTCAAATTCATATCAGAAGGCACATTTGAAGAATAAACTCATGTGCATCATTTTATAGATCGGAGAAGGCATTTAATGATGTATAATAAAAAAGATATTTCAAATTGGACTGAGAAGAAAGGAAAGACGGCATATAATCAAATATCAGACAGCAGTAAAAGGAGTAGAAAGTAAGGCTCTTATTTAGAAAGAAATGTAACAAAGATGAAGTTATATGTGTTGTTTGCAGTTTATTTTAAAAAATATGCAGCAGAAGCAATACAGGAACTAACAGATAAATTAAAAAATAAATAACTAAAATGAAGTAAAATAAGTGACTGGTATCAAATAGATCAGTGAATTAGAAATAAATTCTTGAAAATATTTGTTTGTGTGTAGTGAAATATGCACAAGCATAAAATAATAAAATTCTTTGAAATGTGGTGTCACAGGTGAATGGTGAAATTTAGGTTGATAAAATTTGAAATAAAGAGGTCTTCAAAGTGAACAGGAAAGAAGAAATATTGAACTATAATCTTGTAAAAAAATTAACTAGATTAATGATTATAATAAATATACAAAGGTTTAAATAGTCTGACAATAGTGGGATATGCAAAGGGAAAACCTGTAAAGCAAAACAAAGAGATTTACAAAAAGCCAAAGATGGAAAATGTAGTACTTATATTGAAGTTAAAAGATTACTACTGCACATCAAGTATTGGAAAATGGCAGATCAGTCAAATTACTGATGATTAAAATAATAATAAGACTTTATTAAAAGACTGCTAAGATTGCTTATTGTAACAATGACAAATTTACAAAATTTATTTTTTATCAAATAAATATTTTTATGAACCTACAGTTTTCTGTTAAAAAGAGTTTAATTCTTAACTGTCCAGATTAATTAATTAATTAATTACTTGAAATATGAATGTAAATACAAAGCTGTTTATATATACCAAATACATTTTGATATAAATTCAATCGAAACATATGTACTAAAATAAGCCAAAATACGTATTCATAAAATTAGGATCTACAGCAGAAACATAAACATACAGTAATCATAACTTATGTCTGTGCAAAAGCAGTGTTATTAAAAAAAAAAAAATAATGAAAATTATTAATTGTATGGAATTAAAATATTTTATGCAAAATGAAAAACATAGCTGAAGCAGAAAAACCAGGTTCTAATATTTTTAACAGTGGTCAGCAACTATACCACCTGAAAAAGGAATCTATGTTGATATGAAACAAAGCTAGTGCGTGTTAGAAAAGTTTCAAATAAATTGCTGCTTTTATTAATTAATTTTTTCAACCATCCATCCATATTTAAAAGTGGTGAGATTTTTAAATTTCTCTTATAAAACTGCTGACTACTTTAAAGAAGTAATTTCAGTTTGATGACCTGAGACGCATCATTTTTTTAAAAGCAGAGCAAAATTATATTTCAGTGGAAAAATGATAATAAAGGGCATAACAATATGTAAAAGATTTCTAAATAAAAAAGACTGTTCTGGCTTTAAATTAGTGTATATTTATATTATTTTTTACATCAATTAGTATAAACTAACACAGGTGTTTTACTTCATTAGTTATATTTAAATAATTTTTGTTAAGGTTAAATGTAGTTTTGCTTGTGAATCCATTTAGCAATAAATACAAGCAAAATGTATTCCTTAATTATATTATTATTTTATTTATACCAAATTAGCTCCGACTTAACGTAACACGGCATCTAATCATTAAAAATTAAAGTTTAAAATTAGTTAAAATGTTAATTATGCTCTGACAAAGAACATTAAGTTTTGTCTTAGAATATAAAACTAAAACTTTTCATAGATAAAAAAAAAAATTAAATAAATCAAGAAAACACTTTAAAAATTTTAGCTGTTAAATTATATTTTAAGCAAACTAGCAAGTCAGGGCTCACTTCCCTTGCTCTTCCCATTTAGGCAGACCTTCCCCTGTGTTCATTATCCTCATTGTTTTGAGAATAATAATAAATAACAATTAAAGCATGTTCAATTTATAAAAAATATCAGTGTACTGTAATTTTCTCAAGTAACAGTTTGATCAGACAGAAATTGGAACTTGTGATATTTGTATTTCAGAAAAATTGACTCTGTCTTAAAATAGTAGATAAAGCTGTCCTTTGCACGCATAAAAAGGTATTTCGCATGATTCTTAGCATTACCCAACAAGAACTGCAAGAAGATAATTGTACTTCATTTCTATTTTTTTTGTTTTGTGGAATAGTTTGTGAACAACATAATGTAAAGAGTGTACTTGTAAACAATATTTACAGATTTTCTCTCTGGACTGTATATATACAGATTGTTCCTACAGGAAACTCTGAAGTAAGTCAACTAATAAACAATTAGTTGTCTTTTTTTGCCTGTAATATGCATTGATTTTTTCAAACATTAGGGTGGGTACTAGTTAGTGATGACTTTGAATGAAACTCTGGTGCAATGTAACAAATGATGAGATCATCAGCTGAGCAATGGTTACCATTCAGGAGAAAGCAATATGTTTACTATGGTATCATGAAAGTGGATGATATTATATAAAGTGAACAAAGATAATGCATTTTTAAAAGAGTAATCTTCTTTGATGAAGCTGGTCATGTTAACTGTGATAATTGTCAGATTTGGGGTAGCAAGAACCTTCATGTTGTTTGAAAACACATGTGATAGTCCAAAAATTAATGTTTGGTAAGTGTTGACTGCTTATGATGTGATTAGACCATTCTTCTTCTCTGAGCAAATTGTTACTAGCGCTAGTTATCCAGTCAATTAAAGAAGTTTACAGTTTCACAAACTGAACGTTGGCAACCCAATGTTTACTTCCAGCAAAATGGCTTACTACCACACTGGAGTTTACATATTAGGGACTACCTACATGAACAGTTCCCTCAAGGTTGGTCTGGCCATGATGGACCAATATCCTGACCACTTCAATTCCCTGAAATTACACCACTGGATTTCTTTCTTTGAGGAGTTTGTCAAGATAGGGTGTATGCAACAAAGATTAAAAACATCAATGAACAAAAAAGAAGAATCCAAGCTGTAATTAATGGAATAACTCCAAATATTCTTCGTAAGGTGTGATGTGAAATTGAATATTTTTAAAAATTTATGCACCACAAAAAATGCTTATGTGTTATTTGTTTGGAGTTAATAAGTGATGTAAACAAAACTCTCCTGTAGTATCCTTTGTTATTTTTTTTATTAACATCTAAAATGCTCTGAATAATTTATGATCACCTGTATATCAAAATTATTTCACAAATTGATAATTTTAACTTAAAACAATCTAATTATTAATTTTTTTTTTCTTTTTTTTTTTTGTAGACACTTAATGTTGTGATTGAATATGTATTTGGGTGCCTTCAATTTGTTAAAATGGATGGTATGTAAAAATATGATTTTTAATACAAAAATGATTCAAGTTTCATGTGTACAACAATCTGAAAGATTAGAGTATGGTTTTAAAACATTCTGAAACTCAAACATAAGTGGAACTTTCTTATACTAACGAGAAAGATTTTCCCTTACTTTATCACATGCCTCCTTTTTCTATGTTTATATATTTGAAAAAGCTCATTTAATTACTATTTGATACACTCTTTTGTATTCATTATCATATAGAATAGGTAAATAAATTTGATTCTGTTCACATGCATACACATCCACCCATGATTATTTTTTCAATCCATTAAATTACATAGCACTAAAAGTATGTACATTCAAGTTTGAAGCTTTATAAAAATAAAATCATCCATCAAATTTTGAAACCGATTGCATCACCTTCTTAATTATTTTACTTCTTTTTTTTTTAATGATTATTAAACATTTATTTTTTATTAATATTTTGAGACAGGATACCATTGTGAAAACAAATAAGAGCTAATTACATGCCACTTTTTAGGTGAAGAAAGAAATGGGGTCACTGCACATGAGATCCAAGCTGTAAAGGATGTCCCCTTTACAGCAAAAGTTCCCATCCATCATTGATGAATCTCCATGATATTTAGGAAGCCGCATGTGGTTAGACGTTAATATAAATGACAAGTCCTGAAGCCAGCACCCCGGTGTTGTTGGTTCTGAATCTCACAACTTTTAAAAGCGATTCACATGACAACTCTGTTGTGACTGTTGATCCCATGATCTACCAGTAAGAAACTATTTCTGTCTCTGTCATCATGATCTTGTGAGCTGACTGGGTTTGATGAATTTTATCGCTTTGGTGAATTTAAATGACATTACGCATGAATTGTTATACAGAGTCAATATGAATGTATGAAATTCATCACCAGTTATGATGCAGGAAGAAATTTGTTGTTCTCCTGTCTCTCTCTCTCTGAACAGCATCCATCCTTTGATTTTTATGCACACCAATCTTGGAAAGTTTACAATAGTTAATTTTGCAGAAACTTTCTGTACAACATAATCATGTTTGGAAATACTATTGCAAGCACTCTAATTATAAAGTGTCTTGTACCTCAAAGTTTTGCTTTCTCTTGATCAATAAGATCATCTTTTTAAACACTAAGTCTTCCACTCCCTTCTTCATCAAAAGAACAGGTGTGGTCTTCATTAAATATCTTTCCATCTTTCATTATTGTAAGCCCATAAAGTTTACTCGGGGGTTCATAATTAATTTCAGAAGCATAAACCTTGAGAAACTGAATGCACTTAAAATTTCACAACTGGGATTGTTTATTGCTGCAACCTATGGAGCAAAAAAACAACAAGTAAGGTAAACAATGAGAGACTACTGAAAAGAAGGTCAATAGCTAACTAATAAAATATTTGATGCACAATATAGTTCTTTATTGCCAACCACTTTTCAACAATAACCAGCATTTATTTTTTAAAAAAGCCTCTTAGTTAACAGTAAATTCTGGATTACAATAATTAATATAAATCAATGGAATACTGCTCATGAATTCATGAGTATGCAATCTGATAATATGGCATTTACTTTATCCCTAAAAGATTCCGTTACATAATACGAATCGCTAGAAGTTTGTAACCAATGCATTAATGAATTTTAAGAGTGGAGTGATTCAAGATTTGGATTTTTTTAAGATGTTACTAAAACTTATATGTACTTCAAAAATAGCACTTCAAGATGCATTGACTGATAGACCACTGAAATTATGGATGAATTTTTGAATTTTCTTATTCTTTTTAAAATTTAATTGGTTAGTTTTTAAAAGATAAAGAAACTTAATGGAAAAAGTGTTGCACAGCAATAGAGAATTTTTTACATTAATTCTACAATGTAGAAATTTAGAGTTATTTCTACGCCCCCAGTTTTTATTTTTTCTTAACTACAAATCGCCTTAGATTTCAAGCTGATATAGTTTGTTGAAATTCATCATTTCAGCCTTGTAGAATCTTCTGTGTTGCATTCAAACAAAAGCACAACCGGGAACTTTATTTTTAAGTTTTACACTGATCATCCTGTTCGTATGATTGCACCAAATATTAGGGATTTCTTTCAACTTCATGTACAGTACCTGTGTTAACTTCATTTGATGCTGCAGATCCGTTATTTCTACCTCTCTAATTTAATCTTACAACAAATTCTTATACTGAATTCCATTTCAGTAGTTGCAGCTTTTAAACGTTATTTAAGCTAATATTCCATTTCCTGTTACAATAATTCTATACTCTGAATTACACTTCTGAAGATTCTATTGTGTCTCTACAAATAATTCTCTTCTACATGATATTCAGAGTTTTGTAAGTTTCTAACCATTAATTATTTTAAAGCTGATCTCACCATTGCTTTATCTATATTAAATCACATACCAAAATACTGTGTTCTTGCAATCCCTTGAATGTATCTAAATCCTTAATTTTTTTCACTCTTTCACAGTAATTTTTATACATGCCAAAAAAAAAATAACAATAACTCCTTCTGCCTTCTTACTATATATCTATGGTCATCCTAAAAATTCTATTTATAGAATAAATAAAATAAAAAGAGGTTGTCAATCATCAATCATTAACAGCCAAAATCTATGATATTTTCTATACATATTTACAGTATCATTTAGATCTAAATTGTAAACAATACAGACAACAAACCACACCAATATAAAAACATTTGATACCTTAAACTCTATGGATATCTTATTACCAATTATTATTCTTGCTATGTTGTTTTTATGCAACGGTTGTATAGTTCTATCAGAACAAAACTCATACCAGCTTCCAGCAGCAACTGATATAAAAATTGTACTAAAAGTGCTGTATTATAAGTTTTTCTCAAATCTATCAAGGTAAGGTCTAACATTCACATCAACTTCAAAACTAAGATATTGTTTATTGTTATTCTTTCATTCCTGAAATAAGATTGCTTTTCTGAATCTTTATTTCTGATCTAAGCCTCTAAAAGAAATTTAATTACTAAAGAAAATAAATATCCCCCAAATATAATATAACAGAAAAATTATAATTATCACCATAATGCCATGGATCATCCTTAACATTTTTTTTGCACTGGTGCTGTGTAACATTTCCACCATTCTGCTAGTTATCTTCTCTATCCAGACATCTTTCAAGCAATGTATGCTCTCTTGCACTATGGAGAGCCCTGATTTGTAAGTGTTAAATAAAATACCATCATGCTCTGAAAACTTCTGCAACTTTGTGGTCCTCACTACATGCTCCACCAATCCAAAATACAAGTTCATGTTTTTATTACTCTTTTTTCCTGTTAGCCTCTGGAACTAACATAAGGTATAACTTCAGAGGATAAATCAGGATAATATGCATGAATGTAAATGAAGTGTAGTGTAGTCGACCATTCCTGAAATGTATGGTTAATTGAAACCCAACCACCAAAGAACACAGATATCCACGATCTAGTAATCAAATCTGTATAAAAGTAACTGTGCGATTACTACGATTTGAACTGTAGATCTCTTGACTTCAAAAATCGGCTGATTTGTGATGGTGAATTAATCTTTAGACCATTTCAGTGTGCTCTGTTTTTATTATTACTTTTCATCAAATATGACATGTGTTAAGTATTAATAATTTTATAAAAACATCTTTTTTTTTGTATAAGAAATGCTGGTTGAGTACATACCGCTTTTAAAAACTATTTCAATCATGCATGTGATCTAGTTGTAAGTAAAAGACAATAACTTTTAAAGTTATTCCAAGAACTGAAACCCATCATGTTATGTAATCAGTGTAATAATGGTGAAAATCTACAATAAATGTAATTCAATCCACAGCAAATTATCATCCTCTAAAGGTATCCTAATGGTGGTTCCAGAGGTTAAAAAAAAAAAAAAAACAAAAAAAAAACAAAAAAATTAAAATTACTAATCTGTGACAATAAAATAATATGACTAACAGTTTAAAATGAAGAAATTAAAAATATAAATAATTAAATAAAGATAAAATATTAATTTAAAAAATTAAATTAAGGAAAGCAATAGAGTTTACAAGAAAATAAAAGACAGACAACATTTTCTTCACTTCACATTAAAGAATAATAAATAAAATATCTTACTGTGGTAAGTAGAGAGGTCCTGTACAAACATATACATTAGAATACGTCTTGGTTAATTTTCTGACATGTTTCTCTAGCTGATTCCATGCACCTCTATTAAATCCTTCACCAACCTGTGGAGCCATGTTAGATAAAAGAAAGGTTTGTTCCACATGTTTTTGAGACAACCTATGATTACCAGCAGCAGCTAAATGGCCTCTATCAAATCCACTACCCTTGTAATCTGCATTTGTGGATCTGAAATAAACACAAATCACATAATACATAACTTCATGCCTTAACCTCTAATACACATTAAATGCCACATATACTCATATGTAAGATTTGTAAACTTTCTAAAAATTTCATATGAAAATAGTAATGTAGTCCAATAAACAACTATTTAAATTATTAATTGAACAGAAACACTATTTGTTTTAACTAAACGCCTTGTGGTGTAAAGACCACGATATACATTTCAATGCTAACAAATCTTTGTTTAAGTACAGTATATTTGAAAATGTGTAAAGAAAAATATGCAGTACCCTATATTTTTATAAATCTTATATACTGAATGCTATTCCGTTCATTCTGGTAGTCATTTATACCTCTGTATTGATTGCTGATTCCATAATTTGTAATCAGATTAATTTCTTTTTCTTGCTTTTCCCTTTTTCTTGTTATTACAAATATTGTAGAATGAAATGTTAAATAAGTTGATAAGTTTGTTAAATAAAGGATAATAAAATTTAGCAAAATGTAACACTTCTAAGACTATATATATATTTTTTATGATTTCATAAAACATACTTGAAAATAACTCTAACAATATTTTGGGGTATTAAAGAAAAATAATTTTTAAAGTTTGCAAAATGTACTATCTTTAGAATAATGGTTAATAAATAATATTCCCATCCTGAAAAAATAAAAATAAATGTTACAAATCTACAGCTTGAAATAGTAAATTTCACAACTATTTTATTTTAAAACTGATCTGAAATCAATATTATTTATTTAATTTTAAAAAAAGAAATAAATTTTAAACAAATTTACTTCATTAAAAAAAAAAAATTATATCTATTAAAATTAAAAATCTGAGAGCATAAAATTTTACATCAATTCTAAAATTAAAATTTTTAAAGGAATTCCAGAAGTTCCAATAATTATTTTATAATATTTCCAACTATAATTTTTTAAAAACCTAAATATCTTCAAGATCTAGTATGTGGTGATTTGACTTTTTCAAAACTTTAATAGAATCAATTTTTCCTAACATATAACCTACTATAATAAATTTCATGACTTTCAGGTTAAGCCAATCCTTATATTAAGTAAAACTGAACTAGCACATATATCAATTTTATCAAATCATATAAATACTTTTCTCACAGGTTCATACATATCAATCGGAAAATAACAGAATAGATTCAAGCTTTAATATGTAGCAAGAGTATGTTTTAATTTGCAAAAGGAAACGACATTAAATAGATGTAAACAGTAATATGTAAAAAAAAAAAAAAATGGTCATAATAATCCATTTTTAGTATCTTACATGTTGGCAGCAATATTTTTTATACATGTAATTTTATGTTAGCTCACTGGGCTTGTTTAGTGGTTAACTCATCACTGAAAAGTTAAGATTCTTAATTTTGAAATCCTAGTATAAGTTACATGCTTTCATATGGATTTGAATAGTAGAGAGGGTGGACACTTTGAGTGGATCCATATGAAGAGAGTGTACTTTGGTGGGTGGGGTTCAATTCACACATCACAGGAATGGTTGGCCGAGTTACAAAACTACATCTTATTTAAGAGTCATAAATATTATGTTCCATCTCACTGGTTTATGGGGGAGGGGAGGGGAGCCGGTGCTTATTGTTCACTAGTTAAACAGATTGCTACCAACACATTAGGAAAAAAGTAATCTTGGTACTTTAAAAGTTCTCATTGTATGGTATTTGGGTTTAAACTGATTTGTTACAGAACACCTATACTTCGTAAGCTTTTACCTCTTCTAATGCTATTTTTTAATCAGCGACATAACTATTCATGAATTTGTTATGTACATAATGTGATATCGGTCACCTTGATCAGTATGAATTTAATCCTGCTAATATCAGAATTTGATCTTTAGAAATACTCAGTATGATATAAGAAAAAATAACAAAGCAATTAGATGAAAAATGCAATATTCAATTTGTTGAATAAAAGGGAAATCAAATGAAGAATAGTTGCCTCACCGAAGTGCTTGTACATGACATGTACCAATTATGTATCTCATATGCAGGTACGATATTAAAGTTTAATACATGATTTGGTGGGGAATTAGCCGTTAGACGCCGTGTTGATTTTTTTATCACAATGAAACCTAATCATTATGTAGCAGCTAAAGGTGAATGGATAGCTGTTATGGTGGGAGATGTCATCATCTGCAACGTTAGTGGCAGGCTTGCCTGGAGGCTTTATGATCATACAGATGGTATTATTTCTATTGAGTTCTCTGATGCGCCTACATTACCCCAAATAGTGAAATTATAGATTACAAAGATTATATTGGAAGACTGCATACAGTTATTGCAAGGGAAACAAGCTGATTACATAAATGGGCGATTTCAATTGCAAGACTGTTATGATTGGTTGCAGCTCTACTAATCGGCAAGGTGAAATTCTTGCGGAGTTGATGGTCACCGCTGGATTATATAGTCTAAATGATAACACCCTAAATTCAAGGCCAGAGGGCATTTATTGGTGGTTGACATGACTATACTGGGTGGAGGACCAAAACTGTTGTCATTGGAAGTCCTATCAGATGAGACAGCTAGTGAACATCTTGCAACATTGTTGAAAATTGGGGACCCAGCGTTTTGTTCATTGGTGAAAAGTCCATTCAGGAGATTGACACTACAGCAGATTGATAGTGTAATTATGTCTCTGCTAGGATTATAGATGATACCAAATTGACACCAGAGAGATTGCAGGAAATAGTTAAACATGAGATTTCTGAGATACCTGCTAGTAATAGAGGTCTCACTCCGGCTTATTGGTGGAAGCCTACAATAGCTCAGCTGGGACAAAATCTACAGAAGTGCAGAAGAATCAAACAAAGATTCAGGTGGAATAGTGGTGAAGCATATGAGTTAGCTGCACGAAGATACATTGAGTGCAGAAGGGCACTGAATTAGGAAATTAAGAAATCCAAAAACATTAGGTGGCGTGAACTTCGCGTTGATTTGGATGAAGTCGAAATCAAGTTTGTGGAGGCAGACTTATCAGTTTGTTATGAAGCGATTCGGGGGATGTCTGCCCTTCCTCATGGAGGAACAAGTTCGAACTCAAATTGTCAAATTATTCCCTTGAGAAGAGGGAAGGTTTATAGAACCTATCGATGGCAAAAAACGTAGGTTCTTTCTAAGTGAGACTACATGGGCAATTCTAATGTTAAGATAAAAGTAGAGTCCAGGACCAGACAGCATTACAGTATCTATACTGAAAGGCTAGATTAATTGCATCCCTTGGGTGATTACCAATATGATTAATAGATGTATTGAGGATAATAACTTCCCACAGTACTGGAAGAGTCACGCCTAATCTTTTTACCTATAGAAAGAAACAAGGGGGACTGCAGCAAACTTCTGTCCTCTTTGTTTAATTAATAATATGGGAAGAGTGGTGGAGTGGTTACTTGCATCGCGTATAGTAGAAGAATCGTTATCAGGAGCGGGCAAATATGTTAGTCAATATAGTTTTTGGAAAGGCCAGTCTACTATTCAGACGGTCAACAAGATGGTCAGATGGGCTGAGGAAGTTAGAAGAGGAACTTGGAGGACCTTTTGTCCTTGTTCATTCTTTTGGATGTAAAAAATGCATTTTGGTCGGTCAGTTTTGAAGCCATAATGTCTGCCCTGAATAACAAGGGAATTATTCCATACTTACAACAATTAGAAAGAGAATTTTTGTACAACAGATGGGATAACTGCGGATATGCAGGGAATCCAATTATATTTTCAATCATTTTATGGCGTTCCCCAGGGTTCCATTCTTGGCCCTTATTATGGGTAATAGTGTATGACGGACGGTGTACTGAATTTAAACGTGCCAGTTAACACAGGAACGATAGCCAACATTGATGATTTGGCTGTGTTAGTCAGCAGCAAAAGGAGCAAGAACAGAGTAATGCTGCTCTTACAACGATTGATGAATGGTTGAGTGTGGCCTGGAGCTAGCACCCCAAATGTGAATATATTACATAAAAGGAAGAAGAATGATTGCACTAATTGATCTCAGAATAGGCAACCATCATCTGCTTGCCAAGACTACGATTAAATATCCAGGGGTCGTCCTAGATTGTTTATGCTGATTTAGTGAACACATTAAAGTGATTTGTAACAAGGCAGAGAGTGAGTTGAATGGGTTAAACATGCTAATGCCGGCACAGATGGCACACCGTGCTTCGAAACAAAGACTGATTATCTTGGCAATTACACCCTCCCTTTTATATGCGGCTCCAGTTTGGGATTATGCAGTGTCCAGACAATGTAATCTCATTAAAATAAGAAACGTTCATAGAAAATCTTTACTGGGTGTTGTGTCAGTGTACCACACAGTGTCATATGAAACTGTCTGTGTTCTTGCGTCGGTTCCTCCTATAGATTTGCTAATTCAATAGTGTATGGATAGATTTTCTGGCAAAGATAAGGCTGAAGCAAGGACCGCTGTAATGAGCAGATGGAGTGAACAATGGAAGATGGGCGAGAGATGTCTGGACCAAATGTCTAATTAATGATCATGTGGGGTGGTGCAATAAAACACAGGGGGAAATGCACCATTATACTACGCAGATGTTTATCAGCCACGGTACTTTTGAGACCTACTTGTGCAGGATTTGCAGAAGAGATTTCTCACTATGATGTTTTGTGATTTAGAAGAATAGCCTGAACACCCTTGTTTCATTGCTCAAATTGAGAGGAACATAGGATTAGGGGAGGGTTGATGGGACTCTCCCCAGACAATATGGTAGCTCATATGCTTCCAGATAGAACTTCCTCACATAGTGAAAATGTTTTTAGTGAGTACTGTACGACTGTGCTTTGTAGTAAGAATGAGGAGGCAAGATGTCAAGGGTTTTAACCATATTATTGGGTAAAAAAAAAAATCCAGGTGAAAAGACCCGAACCAATGGAGGTTACCCTTGGGTATCCTCCATTTGAGTAGGTATAGGGTACCCCACCGGGCTGGTCTAGTGGTTAACGCAAAATCGCAAATCGGCTGATTTCAAAGTCAAGAGTTCTACCTTAGAACTTTACTAGGATTTGAACCTTTCAAATCCTAGTAAAGATAATTATTTTTATATGGATTTAAATACTAGATCATGGATACTGGTGTTCTTTGATGGTTTCATTTAACCACACTTCTCAGGAGTGGTCGACCTGAGATTATACAAGACTACACTTCATTCACATCATCCTCTGAAGTAATACCTTACCGTAGTTTTGGAGGCTAAACAGATAAAGAGAGAGAGAGAGGGTATAGGGTAAAATTAAAACCGAGACCTGCTGTCAGGGGTGGAAGCTGGAAATGGTATAGTTGGGCTCAGCACCCTATCCTTCGGGGGTTAGAGGCATGGCATCTAATTAAGATTCAGACCCATTGGGCTGACCTGCCATATCGGCAGGTGGGAAGGCTCATTAGAGGCAAAGGACACTCCCCTGGGTTGAGCAATACTTAACTGTTGGTTCAACCCAGGGGGCAGGGAAAAAAGGTAAGATATTAAAAATAAATTTAAAAGCTTTAAAAGGAAAAAGTAGCAACATATATAAATGATAATAATAAATAAGAAATACACAAAAGTAAGGCTAGATAATTTTGACTGATGCTGAAGATTTTAAATAATCAGGCCATTTAGTTCATTCAACTTTTAGAATGTAACTAATGAAATGCTAATTTATAAAGAAACATTTTCAAATAAAAAACTATTTTTTAAACAGAAGTGTATATAAATATAAAATTAGTATTGTTACTAAACATTATGCATTGGTGTAGCAGATGCGAACAGTGAGAGTTTTGGCACTGTAAGATTTTGAATAATATGTCATCAAACTTTTAAGAACTTCAAAATTCTCATCATACAAGCCAGATACAATTTTATAAGTTCACTTAAATTAATACCTTAGATTAATTAACATCACTGTTAAAATATACACCAGTTAATACACACAGTACAAGATTAATATAAGTTGTTCTTCAATTTATAGACTTCTGTCATATATAACAGTACAAGTCACACAGAATTATCCTCCTCGACAAGCTTTTGAAAATTATGTATCAATAATAGTTACTTACTTTATTTAACCATTTCTATTTTCCAGGCTTCCCCAGCTCCACTTCTTCCCAGTGAGGTCTATAACTCCCCCTTTTGTTGAAAACACCTAGGTGTTTTCACTTAAACAGTGTTGGTCACTTCTTGACCAGTACCTATTCAGATTCCTCAACCACTTTAGTTTATTTAAACACTGCTCAGCATTCTATTCACACCTATGCATTATCTTATTCTTTCACTTTTAATTTCAATTATCTGTCCTAGTTTTCCCCATTAAGCTTCTTAATAATTAAATTTCAACTGCCTGTGTTTTACTTCTTTCTTATATTTTTCAACACTCCAACTATGCGAGGGCTGAAGCATGAGGCATAAAAAAATAAGATAACCACAATAAGCTTTATAAAATATTTCTTTGAACTTTCCTGCACTTTCTTATGACTAATAACAAACTGGTAAAAATTAAATACTTTATAATTTCTGTAGCTGACCTATCCTATTCTGGCATTTTCTGTATGTGTATATATATATATATATATATATATATATATACACACGCACGGGCACACACAATATATATATATATAAATTATGTATACACATGAGTATATATAAATTACCACATCTACTCCAGCTGAATACCATTGATTTCACATTTAACTAGCCTGTTTGCATTACACGAGTGCTGACAACTTTACTTTTTTCATTGTTAATTTGCATTTCAGCCTTCTTGAGATGTTTATACAATGCTTTAGTTGTTTTTGAACATTCCTCCCCAAAAAACAATATATTTTCCAACAACTTTCATTTGGTTATCAGTGCAACAAATCTTCATTTGCAAAACACTTAACCAACTAGTTGGAGGAAAATCTTTTTTATTTAATTATTATTTTATTTATTATTATTTTTTATGATAAAAACTTTTCATGGAAATGTCTCTTGATTTATTACAAAGGATTTAAAAAAAAATTATTCTTACATTAGTGATTTCAATTTTATTTTCAATTTAATACATATATATAGATCTAATGAGTGCTTTATTAATAATTGAAACTTTTATATATTTATAAAAGTAATAAAAAGAGTACTTTTTAAACAAAATACTGATTTATTATGTTTCACCATAAAAACTGTTTCTTAATTGAAACTTTTATATATTTATCAACATAATAAAAAAAGTACTTTTAAAACAAAATACTGATCTATTATGTTTCATCATAAAAACTGTTTCTTATAATGTTAACATTTAAAATATTTATGCACAATTTATCTGCAATTATCCTAAACATATCAATAAAAGAAATAAGAAAAGAATAATCAATAAAAAAAATAAACTACCTTCATTACATATAAAAACTCAGAATATATTAAAGAGTCTGGTCAAATTAACCCAAAAATTAGTGGTCAAATAACAAAAACTCTCACAGAGCTGAATTTTGGTGGAGACTTTGGGTACACTTACAAATAAATTACTAAAAGTCCCCATAGATCCCATGTCTGCTAAAAAAAGTTATTCAAAGTCAAAGGTCAAAATTTTTAGTTTTTTTGATTTTTCTTGTGAACAGTAAGTTTTATCAAAAAAGTAGGTTAGATAAAAATTGTAGATAAAATTATCTACAAAAATTGTCCTTATATTTTTTTCTGTAAGAATTACCATCTCTGAGATACTGCGATTCTAAAAGTTGAAGGAGTTACATTATATATACTATGCACCCATTTTCCACACCACCTGTGAGGTAAGTGTACTTAGTGCATTTTTTTTAACGTGGTTTCCCCGGTAGGCGTATTCCATGATCAGTTATGGCAGAGTTTCATGGGATAATAACCTGTTTACTGCATATTGATTATTGATTGTAATATTTAGTA
>JAAAKQ030259498.1:0-10785 GCA_010016005.3 Zanna intricata | reverse complement strand
AACCACGTGTTCGTCCCCCGGGCGGCCCCCCCCCCAGGGGTGAGAAAAAGATTAAAGGCGGGCCCGAGCCGGGGGGGAGAAAAAAAAAAAAAAAAAAAAAAAAAAAAAGGTGTTGAATTACATGAATGCATCATAATACCGTTGTCTAAATTTTGTGATCGATGTTGGCTTGTTCTGAATTGATGAAGAGGTGACTAAGTTTCAGTATATGATTTAATATGCTATTGTTTAACCATTTCTAAAGACGCTTTAATGCAATGAAAAACGCAACAAAATAAAAAATTAGGTTTTGTAACTTTTGTCAAGTACTATTGTCAGTATTATGCATTAATAGAATATATAATATATATTTGTTTAATAATAGAGTATTGATTAAAATAGTTATTAAATTTTACCTTTCGACTTAAGCAAAGGAAGAGGCTTTCGTCTCTTTGATTACCTTATTAATAAAATATTGTTTGACTTATCATCGAATCTAATTTCCATTTTAGGCAAAAATTGAAGCCTAACATGCCTAATATTGTTAACGGTAGAGGGTGGTTATTGCACGATTTCACGGGAGGCAATCTTTGTGATTGTGGGCGTGAAACCAATAATTTGCTTACGTCAGAGAGGCAACAACGTTATGTTCCCAAGAAGTTAGGGGAGTTTACGTCTAAAAAAATTTGGGAAACTGAACACCATGGCAATGCTTTGTGGCAGGCCAGGTGTAATGAAGCAGGGGGTGGAAGTTATACGCATGGTCTGTTTCTAGATGTTAGTTTTCAGGGCGCCTTTTGGATAAACAAAAAAAGTACGTGATGCAATATCTTTCTGGGCACGGCGCTTTTAGAAACAGGCTGTAGAGTTTCGGTCTGGTGAACTCCGGAATGTATCCCCAATGCGGACAGTTGGATGACGTTTGTTATGTTTTGTATGAATGCTCCAAGTACGAGTACATGCGCACGGAGACTATTTGACGGGTAGATATTATCAGGTCGGTGTTAGATCTCCCCGTGAATTGGCGAAACTTGGCCGAATGAAATGAATTTTACAACCATGCTTCATTCATCATCCAGCAGTTAACATAAATTTAACGTTACTAAGAATAGTAAACAAGGATTCTTAAAACACTGTACTAACATAACTCGTCAAAACTAGCTACTTAGTAATTATATAAGTAAATTTTCGGTCATATATTTAAATCAAATCATTCTGTATATAAATGTAAAACTTTTTTTACAAGTAAACATCAATGATCGCAAGGATTAATAATAAAAAGTAAATGTTGTTTTACTGTTTACGCCCTGGCCATTTTATTAAGGATTTTCTCAGCTAAGAACTCAATGTATAAACTGAATTCATTATACTATGGGAACTTTGACTACCAGTCAAGTTGGTAGAAATAGATACTTAATTGGTACATAATTTTACAAAAAACACTATTTTCCGATATCAGGTATTAATAATTAATTTAACTAATAATTGTTAAACCGATCTTAAATTAAATACTTGTTTTAAAAACTTCAGTTTTGAGTCAAAATGTACAGTATTACCAAACTTAACTGACAATCTTACTGACTGGTTCTTACTATATAATTCATTTTAATTGTCCTGATAATTTATTTTTAGTTGATCCAGACCTCTACATTCATAGTAAAATTTATAATCTCCTTTTTGAACAATTTTACATTAATTTTATAAAACGAAATAAATTCATTCAAAGTTCCAAATATCCAACCGTTCAAGAAATTAGACTTAGCTGTATTCTTTTTAATTTCCCATCAAATGATTCCCCAGCTAGTGGATAGGGGAATACTCATCAGATGTGGTGGGTACTAGGGAAATAAAATACACAGAATGGACAAAAACCTAGCACCGCCATTTTGCAGTTTAAGAGTTAGTTGGCTTTTCAAAGACTACGGGAAGAAAACCTGTATAAAAAATAACTTGTTCTTGCAGATAGGAGGTTGGATGATGTCACAACAAGTCATCCAGCAAAGACTTTATTTCTTGTTTTTAACCTCTGGGACCAGCTTTAGATATTGCTTCAGAGGATGAGATGAACTGTTTGTAGCGTGTGTGAAAATGCCATGCCTGACCGGGATTCGAACCCAGGACCTCCGGATGAAAGGCTGAGACACTACCAATCGCACCACAAAGGCCATTAATGAGTAAGACTTGAATATACTTGTGGTTCAGAAGAAAAGATGGGCTGGAGTGGGATCCTTCCAGAAACATTGTTACACACTATGTAGGAAGTAAGAAAAATGAGGAAAACGGGTTTTTTTGGTTAGGGACTCACTGGTCAGTGCCATGAAGAGTTTAAAATTTCATAATGAAAGAATGATGGGTTTTTTCAATGATATAACTTTGATTAATGTACATGAGACAAAAAGCTAAATGGGAAGAGAATAAGGAGTACCTTTATAACCAGCTAGATAGTGAATATAACATGGGCCCTTCTATAACACTATAATTATTATTTCAGATTTTAATGCAAAGATTAGAATCGAGGATTATTACAGAAATATCACAGGTAGGAGTAATCTGTGCCAAGAGTCAAATGAGAATGAGTTACGGCTGATTGAATTTTCAATTTTGAAAGATCTTTTGGTAAAGAGCACAATATTGAAGCAAAAGAATAATAATAAGATAACTTGCATTTCACTGCCTGATGAGAAATCTAATAGCTCAAGTTGTTGAAAATAGAAGACGTCAAGCAATGCTAATGGTTTTTAAAACAAAGCGAAATGTAGATATGAATTCAAACTAATGTTTGTTGCTGATTAAGGTTAGAGATTGTACTAAATAAACCTGTAAAGTAAAAAATCTGACATCACATGAATTCCTTGTAAATTAAATTACATATATTATTAAATATACAAAATATATTAAATTACATATATATATATATATATTTAAAAGTACATAAAATTTTATTTCAATAATAACTTTTGAATTCTTTCCAATTTTTTTTTTGTTATTATTGAATTATTATTTATTGTGCAGAATTTTTACAATGATAAGTTAATAATAAATCAATATATTTAAATTAAAAATAAAATGTTAAAAGAAAGAGGAAATGAAGTCAAACCGATGTGACTTTCCTAAGATTTAAATATGTCCTTAATTAAAATTTAATTTGGGTCAGAACTCTGGAACCAATGAAAATAAATGCCACATATGATTTATTATTGAAAAACTCTCAATGAGCGCTTATTACTGCAGTTAAGAAAAAGTACAAAATTCAAATTTTTTTATTTTGAGCTTTTTTGGACATTTTGGCAGTCGATTGCAATCAAAAGGTGAGGTGCACAACTAGATGTTACAACAGTCCTAAATCCAAACTTTCAACATCCTATCGCTAATCGTTTTTGAGTTATGCAAGACATACTTACATACATACCTATGTATGTACAGATGTCATGCTGATACTAGTAAAAGTGGATATTTCTGTTGAAATCTCAAAAACCAAAATTTTTCACTATCATAATATTTTCTTTACTTTGTACTAGAAAGTAAAAGGGAGAGGAATGTACAAGCATATGATCTAGCATAAAGACAAAAGTAATTCCATGCAGTTAATGGAAAACTTGATGAAAACTGATCAAAAGATTACTTGGATATTAGTGCTGATGGGATGTGAAGTGTGTTAGGGGGTTATAGGGAGGCACTAAATGCAATTATGGTGGAGGAAGAGAAGAGAAGAAGACCAACATTGTTATATGAAGAATATGTCTCTACTCTAGAGTAAATGCAGTGGCTTTAGTCTAGATCTGGAAAGCAGGGATTTTGCAGAGTGTGCCAAGGAAAAAAACGAGAACTAGTCGGAATAACTTGAAGAGAATAAAAAATGATGGCAGGAATACTGACATCCGAAATTTATATGGAGTAATATATTACATTATATAAAATAATAAAAAATATTATATACATATAACATATTAGTATAGTATATTATTTCTATGGAGAAATATCAACAGAGGAGTGGAATGGTGAAGAGTGAGGATGATGATGTTTTAATTGATGTAAATACAGGATCAAAGCTAGATGGACAAAGTATTTCTCAGGTTTGTGTAATGGTGTTCATTATGGAGATGGGGGAGATCTGGCATTTGACAATTGGAGGGATGTGAAAGTGATAGAGATAGATAAATTGAAGTAGGTGGTTAAGAGTATTGAGAGTTTAAAGATAAAATGGCTGCCAGTGTCAATAGAACCGGAGGAACTTGTCAAAATTGGATGAGTGAGGTTGAGCTAGTTACAGGAGATGGTGAAAGAAATAAGAATGGGGAGGTATGGAACAGATAAGAGATTTTGGAGGATGGGAGAGTGGTTCCCATCCTCCACAAAATTACTATTAAAATTTCTTTAGCAAGCCTTGAGTTATTTCCATATTTAATATGAACTCATTTTGCTAATCAAGCAGTCATATCTTTAAACACTCACATCAATGAAATGTATTTTTTATTCTGACTCCATAATTGTACTTCATTGGATTTGTGGTGAATCATCAAGGTGGTATTTGTTGTTAATAGCGTTTCAGAAATTCAATAGTTTAATTCTTATGCAAAAGTCATTCCATTACTTCATCATATAATGCTGCTGATATCCAATCTCGAGGTTGTTCCCTGAAAAAGTTTGAAAACTTAGTTTATGGTGATATAGTCCTTTTTGATTCTTACAAGACTCAATACATAGGGCAAATAATAACTTTTTCTCTAATGATTTTTCTTCTTCAACTGAATGTAATATTGATGTATGTAAAGGAATTCAATTCTACATTGTTTCTGTACCACTCAAAGATATTACTGAAGACTTTACATCATTATCTAGAGTAATTCATAACCTAAGGTATGTTTCAGATTCATTCATAACACTAGATGAGATTATTCTGAAAGAATCAACAAATAATTCTGTCAGTGGCCTCATATGATTATCATAATTGAAATATCTTAATTCAGAAATTAGTAAGATTCAATTTAGGCAATAAATTTCACAATAAAGTAAATTATTCTCTTTCAATCCACTTATAGATTCATCAGGTGTGCTATGTGTAATGGGTCGACTTCAGAATTCCTCCCTATCATGTAGTAATACTATTAACACATTTAACATACTAATGCACATTAAACAAAATTATTAATTGAAATTAAACATTTATATCTTTTTTTATAAGAGCATTAAATTAATTCACAATCCTCTATGTGAAACATTCTGGATTATCAATTGTAAGATCATTATAAGATCCATTATTCAAAAATGTAAATTTTTTTTTCATTTCAGCAATAAAAAAATAAATTAACAGCTAGACAGTTACCATCTGTTCCAGTTACCCCATCTAAACTCTTCTCCTGTTGGACTGTTAATTTTAGCATCTATTAATTTTTCATCAAGATGGATAAAGTTCAAAGACCATATAAAAAACTTATACAAGCCTATTCAGAAGTCTTTCAACTGAGGCTGTACATTTAGAATTAGCATCCAAATTAATATCGGAAGCACTCATTATTGCACTGAAATCTTTTCTTTCTCATGGAGATATACCAAATGAAAGATTTTCCCATTACAGAAAAAAACTTCAAGGCTGCAAACGACATTCTATATGAATTGTTAACAATATTTAAATAAAAGGTCTTCCAATACAATGTTCTATCCTTTTACACATTACAAAGTATAAACTGGACATTCAGCCCTCATTTATCTTAGCATTTGCTCAGTTTGTCAGTGGGTTGTAGGAAAGCGCCATAAAGAGAGTTAAGTTTCATCTTCAATATGTAATTGGACAATGTATTCTTAATTTTGAACAATTAAATTGAAGCTTGTTTAAATTCAAGTCTATTATTTATGGTATCTTTTGATTTGAGGGAATCCACAACAATTAATACCCAACACTTTCTAAATGGATCTCTTCTCACCTCTGCTAATCAGTTAGGTTGTTGGTATCTAATGCAAAAATTTATGCAATATATCTGGTATAAATGGTTGCTGGATTACATAAATCAATTGGAACAACAAAGAGCAGTCTCTTAAGAGAAACATCTGCCAAGGAGACTTCACAGATTCATTAACAATATATCATAATATCAAGTGAAAATAGTCCTTTGCAATGGACACATGGTATAATATTGAAAATGTTTTTACAGGAACAAACAATTTTGAACATGTGTATGTTTAAACATCTCTCTGAATACTTCTGTTACATTCTTATGTTACATTCTTGTATGTATCAAATATTATATAGTATGTTACGTTCTTGTATCGTAATTAAACTTATGAATAATAAACTTTATAATGACATAAACGACTTATGAATATTTTACTTATGAGTGATATGTTGCAATTAACTTGTATGAAGTACTACGAACTACTGGCTTGAAAGATTGCTTGCTATTGCCCGAGCGTCTGGAATTGTAAAGCCTTCGACCGGTCTCTGTACTGTAACTGAATAAGACTCGAATCGAATACAAAAATGAGCGAAACATGTCGGTGTCTACCTTCAACATTCTGAATGCACAGAATGTAACATAAAAACTTAATATATCATATCATATTTGATACATACAATAACGTAACATAAAGACATAACAACTTCAAAGATCAATACAAAAATTTTGTTTATTACTAGTCATAAAGAATTGAACAAGTACTTATATCTAAGTTGTTTACTCAACTGACATATCTGATGAAACATGGAAATTACTTATTCAAGGAATATATTTAATTGAGTAATTACTTAAGTTATCTTCTTATTCAAGAACCTACTTATTCAAGTGATATGCTTATTATTATTTACTAAATTCAAGATTTATTAATTCAAATGATATATTTATTCAAAGTACTTATCATACAAGTTTTTATTTGCTCAAATAAGTTTTGTGTTAAAGAACTTATTCAGTTCAATTTTTATTTATAAAATGTTATTATTTCTTTTCTCATCATATCAATAATCACTGGTGAACATGAAATTTGGAACCAAAAAGGGAATAGATGTTCTATATAGTATTATATATGCTGAATCTGAATATACATTCTGTAACAACCCATCACATAATGTTCCTAAGTTACAACCCCTTGAATTTATTCATGCCATCATTCATGGAACAAATAAGTTAGAATGTCTGTATGTTTGCTTATTTTGTCTGTATATATATTGCATCTGATTTATATTGTGATGCATGTTATAAATCTATATTTGATACATAACAGTCGAATGATATCAGTTCATGTCAAGCCAGACATGTATAGACATATCAGGGAGTCAAGTAATGAGAAATTCAACATGATGAAATTTTCTTTGGTATGGATTCAGTTCTTGATATGACTTGTTGTGTTGTTTAGTTGTGGAGTAATTTTATCATACACATATTATAAAGATTGTTTCATAAGTATGCCATAAATTTAGTAATAGAAATTTTGTTATAATATGCCATAATTAAAGATTTTTATGACAAAACAACTTTTTGTATTATTTATTGAACATCATGATTTTTTAAGTTGTGGTGTGTGTGTGTGTATTTCATACATTTTATTACACTCCATGATGAAAGAATTTTATGAAGTATTTTATGTAATTAAGTATTTATAAATTAAAACTTGTTTATTTTTATAATAAAGTGTTTCTATAATATTTCAGTTTACTTTCATTCATTAAAACATTTTGAATTTTACAATCAATAAATATCAGGATTGTAAAAATTTTCCAAATATTTTTTTGCTATATTTTGGGAAAAGTCACTAAGAAAAGTCAATGAAAATCAATATTGAATTTGCTGAAAACTTCTTGCAAAAATTATTTTGACCGTCCCTTGGAAGATCAAAATAAATCCTGGGGTTTACTTGTAGCATGCATCAAATACTATGTTAAATTAACCCAGTGGTTGAAAGGAAAAAAGAGAATTTGCCTTTCTCCCTATCAACAACTTGGCAAGAGCCTACTAACCAATATGATGAATGCTGATTTTGCACAACAAATGTTAATGATTTCAATTCAAACAATAGAATTACTACTACATACACAATGTTTGTTCAACTATATTACTATACTATACGACCAGTACTTCATTGTGTAGATTTACGAGTCTGATTGCTCCAACTTCATTGAAAGAAATTTCTTTTCTAGATGGCACAATTAATGAATCCTCAACTTCTATCTATTGAAGTTAATTACATCCTAGAAGAATCAAATACTGAACCTTATCTTATCACACAAGTTTAAGCTGAGCAACCTAATTACTGACTTCTATTTGTCAAAACTTCATGCAAAACTCCTGAGTTCACATCTTAAAGAATGGATTTTATTAAACAAAGACACTAAAATTTCAGTATACAGAAATAAAAATTAAAATTTACTGAAGTACTATAGAAGAGATCATTTAATTTTTCCTGCATGTTGTTAGGAGATATATGAACTAGACTTGAATATATTATTTTGCCAGACAAAAGACAGTGTTTTGCATAATTTGAATAACTTTTCTTCTATACTAGTAGCACATGCTGTTGGAATGAAAGAAACATATGAAAGTGTGTCAAAAATTTTATAAGCTATTAAGTATTATAAAAAATATTGACAAATTATTACTGATCTGAAAGAAATAGAGCTTCTTCTCAATCTCCAGAAAAAAAAATATTTGGGCTTTACAAAATATATGTATTTCTTGTATTTGTGAGATAGTCAGGCTACAGATAATGACTGGCGAAAATGAAATCAGTTTACCCCATGAAAGGAAAATGTTTTCATTATTCCCCTTGTAAAAGTAGATTGTATTATTTTACCACCTCTTACAATAAAACTAGATGTGATGAAGAATTTTGTAAGAGCATTAGATAAAGATGGACATGGCTTTAAATTTTTAGCTGAGGAATTTAAACAATTAATTAAAGTTAAATTAAAAAAAGGGAATATTCATTGGGACACAGATAAAAAATTAATTCATGAAAATATATTTGACAGCAAAATGGATCCTAAAGAACTGGCAGCATGGAAGTGATTCAAAGTTGTTGGTACTGGTTTTCTTGAAAAATAAAAAGCTGAGAACCATGATCCAGCTTATAAATCAACTCTTAATGAACTACAAACATTCAGACTGCAGAATGTCATTAAAAATTCATTTTTTACATTCTCATTTGGACTTTTTCCCTTTTAAACTTATGTGACATCAGTGATGAACAAAGAAAGTGGTTCCACTAAGACATATCGCAGATAGAACTACATTATCAAGGCAGATAGGATGAATCTAAGATAAGTTACTACTGTTGCATGATAAAAAGCAAAGACTTCCCTGAACATAAAAGAAAAATAAGAAAAAAGAAATTAAGATAAACGTAAATGTCCACAAAATCAAAAGGTGAGAATTTTAACTGTAATTATTATTATTATTTGTGTATTATATTATTTAAAAATCTCTCAATATTTTAAAGGGTATAACTGAAAATTTGAGAGTGATTAATGAAAATTGATTACATTTTAAGATTGAGGATAAAAATACATTCTAATTTACCTTCTTTTATCTCAATTCCAAATTATTGGTTTTTTCCCTTTGTAATCGTTTATAAAACTCATTCAAAATTTTACCTGACAGTATGTTCAGACATGAAATCAAGATTCTTCGTTATTACATAATGAATCTTGTGTAGTTTTAATTTCTTATTATTCTTCATCTGTTATTTAGTTTTTTTTTTTCACCTCCGGAATCACCGTTAGGTTATATCTTCAGAGGATAAGACGAACAAATTGTAGCGTGTGTGAAAAATGCCATGCCTGACCGGGATTCGAACCCGAGACCTCCGGATGAAAAACCACGACACTACCACTCGGCTATGGAGGCAGGCTGTTATTTAGTTGTTATTATTGATGAAGAATAATAACAACAAAAATATTGTTCTTTATTTCTTTATTCTTGAATGATTCATCAAAACAAGTAACAGGTCTTGTGTTTATTAGGATCCTAAAAGTTAAGCATTCTAAAGAATAATAACAATGTATCAAACCTTTACCAGAAAGAATTTATATAACGCTAGAACACTAGAATATTAAAATACGGTTTTTCAATTAAAATAAAATATAATGTAATCTACAAATATTTTTTTCACTTTAATATTTATAAAACTGACAATCCTGTTTGATTAATAAGTTAAGCAGTTAAAAAGTTTAACTATAATTGAACAGAAGGTATATTAGGTAAAAGTAAATAGTTTCCCTTTACAAAATAGCATAATCACAGCGAAGAATAATTTGGCCATAAAATTGGTTTTGGTAGGCAGTCTAAGACACAGGTAGAAGAATAATCTCCACATAAATTGACAGAAAGTATCTGATAATTTTACTAGAAATTTGATGAAAATTCCAAAAAAGGAACTTTACATATAACTTATCCAAGAATAAAGTAAAAATGATTATAACAGGTAATTAAAAAGATACAATATTATTCAGAAACGAAGATTTAACCCTGCTGTTCTGTTCCCATTTACTATACACATGTACTGTTTGGGTCAATATGACCAGAGCAATAATTTTTCTTTAAATTTGTAAATCAGTCTAAATTTTCATTTATAATAATGAAGTTTTCTTATTATTATATTACAAAAAATAATAGTACTAACCATTATTACAATGCAATTTAAAATAATATACTTTATTTTTTATAATACATGTAATAACAATCTTTTTTGTGGAAAAAAATAAAAGAAAAATTTAAAATTACTTCCACAAACATTTTACATGAAATACTTTTACACCAAATAATCACAAAAATTATGAAAAAATATATTCATTGAAAAATTAGTAATATATAGTTTGCATAG
>JAAAKQ030259487.1:0-10785 GCA_010016005.3 Zanna intricata | reverse complement strand
CTCAACCGAAAATCTTCTTTTATGAGGGCATCAGGAAGCTTGTACAACGATGGACCAAGTGCGTTGAAAAGCAAGGGAACTACGTTGAAAAATGATGTACTTGTACGTTTGCTATTTGATTACAATAATATTTTATAACTATATTGCGGATAATAATTGACTTACCCTCGTATTTTTCTCTGTTACGTTTCATTATGTATAATTTACTTGTTTTCAGAAAATTAATTCTCCATTTCTTCTAATTGATTTTCTCGTTTGTAGAAATAAATATGTTCGTTCTTATTTGTTAAATTTAATGATATTGATGATACTGTTTGTATCATTAACTTCTTCGGCTGTCATCGATTACACCACTCTGCAACATTTTTTGTTTTGATGCTTTTATGTTATTGTCAAAGTATTTTCTGAATATTTTCGAAGTAGAAAACTATTGAAGTATAATGATTTTGAGAAAATGATGACTGTTACAGAGAACAATGCTTGGATATCCTTTAAGGAAGTTGTAGAAAAGTTCTTGGGCAATAACAAAGAACCTGAATACAGAATGTAAGAAAATGTTAACCAATTTCCAAGAATCTGGGGTGCAATATGAGCATAAAAATGCATTTCCTTCACTCTCACATCGATTTCTTCCCCGAACATCTTGGTGATGTAGACGAAGAACATGAGGAAAGGTTTCACCAAGATATTAAGGACATGGAAAAGAGGTACCAAGGAAGGTGGAACAGGAATATGATGGCAAACGAAGTTTCAATCCACCTGCAAAGAAAAAACTTAAACTTTGAGCAAAAAGTATCAATGGACATACATTTTGAACATTTTTTTAAACATTTTTGTATAAATTGATCAATTTTACTATGTTAATCCAAGATTTAGCCGCTTTGTTCCAAGATTTTTAGCTTTGTTAATCCAAGTATAGCCGTGTTTGTCAATTTAGTTTCATTTTGTACTTATTAAACCGTGTAAGAACTTCTAATCCTCCTAATTCTTTTAGTTGAATGAAGATATTTACAGTTTTTGTGGTAGAAAGTTATTTTTTAAGCCCAAGACCATAAACAAAAATCTAAAAAATAATTTATCATAATCGAAAATACCTTGGACTCGCAGGAAAACAACTAAAAATATACGAAATTTCTTATATTTCAAAAATTTAATTGTAAAAAAATCCTGACGTGGTAGAAAAATGCTAGCTACATATTTGAAATCGGCATTACAAATACTATTAAAACACCTCATTTTATAAAAAAAAAAAATCATTTGAAAAAATCACGAACATGAAACTGGTAGCTGCACACATTTTGTAACGTTGTTGATGGCTATGGAAAATAAGGTAATACTTAAAAACACTTCCTTGAGGCACTCCATTTTCCAAGACTACTCTTAGAGAATCTCTAACCCGAACCCGGAATGTTTGGTCATTCAAGAAACCCTTAATAAATGCAATTATATTTCCCTTGATTCCCCATTCTTTAAAAATGGCGGCATTCTTTAAAAATTGTTTCTTTCGCTTCAAAAGCGTGACTGCAAAAGTGCTGGCAGTGCCAGGAAGTAAAAAAAAACGAAGTTTCAATCCACCTGCAAAGAATAAACTTATACTTTGAGCAAAAAGTATCAATGGACATACATTTTGAACATTTTTTGGACTTTTTTAAACATTTTTGTATTAATTTTTGATCAATTAATAAATTTTACTATGTTAATCCAAGATTTATTGTAAAGTATAGCCGTGGTTGTCAATTAGGTTTCATTTTGTACTATTAAACCGTGTAAGAACTTCAAAAGTTTTTAATTCGCTTAATTCTTTTAGTTGAATGGTAGAGTTTTTGTGGTAGTTTTGGTATAGTTTTGTAGTAGAAAGTCGTTTTTTAAGTCAAAGACCATAAAAAAAAAATCTACAAAATAATTTATCATAATCGAAAATGTCTTTGACTCACTGGAAAACAATTCAAAATATAGGAAATTCCTTACATTTAAAAAATTAAATTGTAAAAAATCCTGACGTGGTAGAAAAAATCTAGCTATATATTTGAAATCAGCATTACAAATACTATTAAAAACGCCTCATTTTATAAAAACATAATTTGAAAAAAAAAATAAAAGCCTGGTGGTGTTATTGAAGGAAAATTAAATACATTCATTCAAGTGTGGATGCAACCAAAGAAAACTTACGTTAAGTTTTGAAATAACAATAATTCTTTCTTGTCTCGTTATTTTTTTTTCTTTTCGTGTTTGACAATATTCATTTATGAAACATTATATAAATTTAATTTATGGAATATTACGTAATTTTAAAACTGTAGGCAACAATTAGTTGCATTTTAATGTAAATGTTCTGTGTATTGTTTTGATTGCAATAATATTTTTTCCTCATATTACTGTGCAGTATTACGCTATTAACATGTTAAGATTACTGCACAGTTTAAAAAATAACATTAGTAAGTTTTTTTATTAATTGATGAGAGCATCCGCTTTACTTATTGTCAAATTTCAGTTGAAAGATATTAGCAGTTAAAACTTCTTAATTAATATAATTAACTTGAAGTATTTATGAGCGTACACGTTTTTGTTCACGGTTTTTAAACTACCTACTTAATATGTTACGATAAAATGTTATATATTAATTTTTTATTTATAACGCTTTCAATGAGTAGTTTGTTTTAACTTGTATATATTGTATTATATAGTATAAATATACTTGAGTTGTATAATTTTTTCATTATCTCCTCGTAATTTATGGTTTTCATGTACTTTGTAAAAACCGAACACCAAAACGAGGGATTTTTATTTTATTTTTCCCCTCTGTTAGAAGTTTACAGTTTAAGGACCTTATTTTCTAAATCTATCGTTTCTTCCATATTGTCAATGGATTCACTATTCTGTTATATCGAGTATTAATTAATAATTTATCCTTTGACCTGTTTATGAAGGATGTAAATGGCTACATGTATACTTTTTTCACAAACGAAGGGCGTGTTGCTACTATTTATAAAAAAAAAAATACCAGATTTCCCGAATTTTATGCAAATCTGATTTATGGTTCGTATTTTTTATTTGTTTGTATTTGTAACATATACGAGCTGTATCCCAAAAAAATCCGACTTACTTTGAATTCTCCGCGCTGACGTTATTCTTTATCATCCGGCTTGTGGGATCCTTCAAAATAATCCCTGTTTGACTTCGACACGTTCCCATCCGAGTTTCCATTTTCTGAAACAGTTCTGAAATTCAGGTTTTGGAATGGCCTAGTGCTCTCATCCCATTCTTCTGAATTGACTCTGTGTCGTTGAATCGGTGCCCTTTGACTGGAATTTTCAGTTTTGGAAAGAGCCAAAAGTCGCAGGGGGTTATGTCAGGACTGTACGGAGGCTGGCGAAGTTGCCTAATATGGTGTTTTGCCAAAAACTGTTGCATAACGTTTGATGAATGTGCTGGCGCATTATCGTGATGAAGAAGCCAGTTGCCGGTCGCTCAAAAAGGCGGCAGTTCTCCTCACTGTATCACGCAATCTTCTCAGAACTTAAAGGTAACATTCTTTGTTAATCGTCTGACCTATTGGAGCGTATTCATGGTGAACAACTCCTTCATAATCGAAGAAAACTATCAACATTTCCTTGACATTGCTACGACTTTGACGAGCTTTTTTCGGTCGTAGCTCGGTTGGAAGCTTCCACTGAGAAGACTGTTGTTTTGTTTCGGGATTAACGTAAGCCCATGTTTCGTCACCGGTAATTATGTTTTTAAGTGCATCTTCATCATTAGCGACTGTTTCCAAGTTATCCTGAACGACTTCGAAGCGAAGGTTTTCCTGCATCACCTAGAGCAATTTTGGAATGAATTTTGAACAAACGCGAGTCATTTCCAAATTATCGGTTAGAATTTTCCAAACACTTGTTTTTGGAATTCCAAGATCATTTCCTAGTTCGCGCGCAGTCAATCCACGATCTTTTTCAATCGCAAGTCACACTCGCTCGACATTTTCCAGTGTTATTGTGGTCGAAGGTCGGCCAGAACGTGGGTTACTGTCAACAGATCTGTGGCCATTTTTAACCGCTTGTACCACTCGTTTATTTGTGTTTGCCCATACACTCGTTTCCAAAGGCCTTTACATCATTTCAATAGTTTCTGCACAATTTTTTTCAAGTTGAAGCAAAACTTAATACAAATTCGTTGATTGGATCTCTCTGTCATTTTCAGCGATTACAAAATCCGACGAACATCAACAAAGCACTCTAAACAAAAACGCACTGTACACGAACTAATATGTTCTGTCGAAACTGCGGCATGTGGCTTGTTTGGGAAAAGTTACTGGTTATGCTTGTACCTCACAGAGTTTGCTACGAACGTTGGCGCGGAAATTTGACAGTAGGTCGGATTCTTTTGGGACATACCTCATATACTACATTGTAGGCCTTTGGTTTCTTAGGTAGTATTTTAATACCTTGTTATATAATAAACTGTGAAAAGTTGCTTAGCGGATTTTTATATATATATATCGAAGAGCAAACTGCAAGTAGTCTTTGAACAGCTGGTTGAACAAGTTAATCTATCTCTATCTATGTATCTTCTCTATGTAAAAAGAATGCAAATGTTCGTTTGTTCAAAATCTTAATTTCCGAAAGTTCTTCACCGATTGCTTTGAAATTTTGACACAACGTTGCATTCAAATACGCCTATATTTTTATGTACTGGTTTCTGAATTAGTTTGGACCCGCTAGGTGGCGCTAAGATGGAGATATTTCGAAAAATTGTATTTTTTGTCCGATTTCGCTCATATTCAGAATATGTGTTACTTATATGCAAACAAATACTGTTAGAAACGGACTCGCTAGATGGCGCTGGGGGTCGAGAGATTTGGAAAAATTGTATGTTCCGATTTGGCTCATATTCGGAATATATATATATATATTACGTGAAAAGAAATATTTTTGCAAAAACTATATTCGCTAGGTAGCGCCGGTGTCGAGATATTTACAAAAACAAACAAATATACAAACAGACTTCTTCCATTTATATAAAAGGCAATGTTCATATTCCATATGTGTGGCCGCTATAGACTAAAAAAAACTATTGGATCGATTTAAACGCGGGGGAAAAGGGGAAAAAAAGGATAAATTGAAAGGTTAAATTTTGTGAAGTTTCCGTAATGTTCGATTTTTTAATGTTTTATCAAACTTTCAATTATGTTCATTTAATCTTATATACATACTCGAAATCTAGTAATAGGGAAGCATTGCCGGGTCTGCTAGTACCAAATAAAATGTCTTTATTTAAGCAGTTTACACAAACTGGTTTGCGATAGTATTATCGTGTAGTAAAACCGTAAACATAAACGCGTGCGCTCATACATACTGATTTTAAATTGGTCCTGCAATTTTAATTGTTTGGTATTTTACTTTTAAATGAAATGATCAACTGCATATTCTACTCTCTTTACTAACTACTTAATACTAACTTCTACTCTATAAAATTTATGCGCCCAATGTAAAGTAGTTTTGTAAAAGTAATGTAGATAATATTCAAAATAATTTTTTTTTTTTTTTTTTTTTTTTTTTTAATGCATGTATAAGAAATTCAATTTTGTGATGAAGTTTATAGACAGCTTACGCTTGAATAAGATTATTATCCTTAACCTCGTTATTCATTATCCTTGCATCCTTTTATAGTATCTTCATCGCTTTGTGCTCTTCCATCCGTTTTATTTGAAGTCTATTCTTACAGTGCAATGTTTGTACAAGCAATAAGTAAAAGTAAGGTTTTCACTTCTTTTTTTTTATGCAGTTGAAAACGATTTCATGTTAATAATTCTCGTATGAATGAGTTTAAACAACACCCCCAATCATAATTGAAACTAGTATTTTATTTTGTGTGTGCGCATGCGTGTGTGTGAGGGGAACCATACAGTTTAGTTTATTTAATTTTTTATGAAAAAATTGTATACTTTTAATTTTCAACGTAAGTTATGTAAAATTATAAATTAAGAATGGTAATTTTAAATTTAATATTTAAAAACTATCCAAAAAATTTAATGGCCTTTCTTTGTTATAAAGTGTTTGTAGATACATTTTTCGGCATATTTAGTTTATTTTTTACTTTTAAAATTTAAATTAGTGATGGAAATTCAAATCTTATATGTGTCCATTCATAATATATAATTATCGTAACCCTTTCTCTCATTATGTCTATTTTCTGTATTTATTGTAAAAGGGGATTTTATTGTTGTTTGTTTGTAAGTGTTGAAAATTTTTTAGTATGTTTACTAATGTTAATTAGAGAAATATAACGAATCATTATAGAATCATCTATAATGTAAATTATAGAAATATCGTTGGAATAATAATCACAAGATGTTTCTCAATGAAGAATTAATGTTTATATACAAAATAAAGTCTGTTCTAATATTCTTATCTGTACTACTTTTAGTCATAGTGATTTTAGTTTTGATCATACGTATATTTTTTGTTAAATTGAAATTTGTGTTTCTTAAAATTGTTATGCAAACCAAGTTATTGAATATTGTTTTTAGTTTACTTTGTAAAATAATATAGCCTAGTTTTTGTGAAAAACTTCAAAGCAATCTTTGGTGTGAGCCAATATTTTTTTTTTTTAATTGCTCTTGTTTATTTTTAGTAAATTTTTATTTGCGTTATTATTAGTTATTATGATGTTCATATTTATGCAAGAAACTTATTAAATATTGTTGTTTATTTGTTGTACTTTGCATTGTAATTTACTGAAAAAATTAATCTCAAAAAACTAGACTAATTTTAAATGTATATTGTAAAAATCATTAAAAAATAAAGTTAAAAATGTATGTAATAAAAAATAACAAAAAACTACGTTAGTTTGGCAGCTGTGGGGAGGATGGAGGCTGCAAAAAATAAAATACGTTTATTTTGCAAAGTAAACAGCAATAGCCTTGTTGCATTATGGGAAGTCAGGAAAAACAAATCTTAAAATTAGTTGGGAAAATGACCGAATACTTTTTGTGTTCTGACTGTGTAACAGTATGTTAGTTCAGTGAAAAGACAAAGAGAAACCATATCACTTTATCTAATAACCGCGTCATGGGATGCTTGTCATTCTTTAAAAAAAAAGGCTATGGCATTCAACATGCATGACGTGTCAAGGAAGCTAGAAATCTTAAAAGTGATTTCGTATTCCTGGACGATTTCTTGCATTGAACAACATGTAGAACCTAGTGCTCAACAACACACTGCATTGACAGTCAAAGTTTTTTTTTTTTTATTTTACAAAAACAATTGTGTTGTGGAGGTTGTGCGTAGAGAATCTCCATATCGGTTTAATCTCTGTTATCACTCGCAAAAACACGTATATTGAGGAAGTGGTTTTGAAAAAGAACAGTCAAGCAGTGTGCGAACCATACGTACGTCAGACAGTTCGAGACTTGTTCGAGCTATCATTCAAATCGCCACATTTAAAGCATTATTATCTGTTCAAGTTGCAAATCATCTAAGAACTAAAACCCCGCGGATCATCTAGGGCGAAAGACAGTGAATCTTTTGTAATCAATATTTCTATTTCGAGCTTGGAAACCTTCTGTTCAGCTACACCAATATACATTGCACAGCGAATATATTACCGTGTGTGATGTGCTGTATCATTGTATGACGTAATTTAAATAGTTTTAGAATCAGGATTGTGTTCCAATTAGTCTCACATCGGCTCGATACGTCGTCATGTTAAAAGCCCTTGTTGCACAAACACTAGAGAATTTTCCGTAAATAATAATTAAAGCTGTCTGATTTTAACGAAATGTTTCAACGTCATACACAGTGCCAATATAATGCTGTACGTCAGTCGGTTGACTGCCGTTTAATTTCAAGAAACTAACATTTCACGGCCTCCAAGATTTCTGACGATGGCAAGCAATTTCTTGTGGGATCTTAAAAGCCAGATATATTACAGTCTACTTGCTTTGGCGGAAGTATTGAAACCCAAGATCGGAAAGGAATTGCCATATTCCTGCTTAATTTTTACTTCGGGCCTGTAAAATTTTATATTTAAGGAATAAATGTCGGTTAGTTAGTCTGTATAATTTAAGTTTATGAATAAATTTTTTATCAAATAATAGACGTATCCATGAGAGACAACTGTATTAAAGATGTTATTGTGTGACATGCTTCGTTTTAAGATTTTGACTAAATACATTTTACAGCCGACTTCCTTTTTTCCCATATATTGAAAAGCCGCTTGGAAACTGTTCTTAAAGTAATAACTTATTCGTGTAACAAAGTAATAAACAAACTGATCTATCGTAGGATAACAGTGTAACCAATAAAATTAAAAATAAAGATCTTCAGTTTTAAATATTTAGAACTGTTCCTCGCAGTCGGTCGGTTCTGATGGATTACAAACATGTATCTCTATTTACCTTTAATTGAGTCGATTATAAATTCTGTGCGACACAGAGGCAAACCCCTTCGAAAATGTGTATGTTTTGTCAACAATTCATGGAACCGATAATTCTGCTACACGATAATGGTTCGACCGTACACATTTCTTGCAACCGTCGAGGCTGTTTGTGAAGTTGAAATTTGAGCCTATTCCGTACTCGTACTTTTCTGGTACCCTACAGATGTTAATGGTATTCTGCTGTGTCCTCCAGTTCATCATCTGTCGTGGAATGAACTGTCATGACATTCAACATATCTGTCACGACAGATGATGACCTGAAGAACCCAATAGAGTTGTAGATCAAGGAAGAACGTCATTCTTCAGCGGCGGAATGATAAATGGATTACCTTCGGGAGAAATGTGTAGCAGTACTTGGTGACCGCATGAAAAGATAAAGGTAAATATTTGTAGCAAATTAAATGTATTTATATTCCATTCATATTTCGTTTGAATATCTCTGCTCGTTTACAAGTAATAAGTAACTGGTCGTTATATTTCAATCACACCATTGATTTTTTTTATTCATAACTTTTAATACTTAGTTATAAAAAAAAAGAATCAAGAATTATCTGTATTTTTCTGATAAATTTGGGTATTTTATAAAAGCGCATTATAATAGCATTATCAATGCTATTTGGATAAATATATAGGGTATATCACGAAGTTCTCCTAGGACTTACATAACCTATTCTACTCGTGAAAATAATGGAAAAGTTCAAATAAACATCTCCTAAAATGCTTCATTTGCAAGTTAACGGCTAGTAAACGATTTCACTCGGATTTCAGCTATCCCGATGAAATGTGGTCGTACTGAAATTTTAGGACATTAATTAAGGAACAAAGTTAGTGATTTCCTGTGGTTTTTTGCTCTAAAAAATTGAGTAAATTGAGTCTCAGGACTGTATATGCATTAGTTTTTAAAAGTTTGGGCGGTGAAGACCAATAAATTGGAGTAAAAATTAAACCCTTTTTTATTTATGTTTAACGTACAGGAACTTTAAATGGGTAATAACATAAAATTAGTTGAATAAACAAAAATAAAAGTTAGAAGCAGTACATTATTATCACATTTGTCAGAAAAGTACTCATTTAATGTAATCCAGTTTAAACTAATATCTTTTGCTGTTTTATTAATTTACTGTACATTAATGTTAGATTATTTTTATTTACTTTGTTATTATTTACTGTTAATTACTATTATTTAATAGCTTTATATTTACTATTATTAAGTGCATACAAAATGTAAATAAAATTCGCTAAAAGATTTGTAGAAGGATTCCACCGAAAATATTTTTTCTCATTAAATTTATCAAAGAAATGTAATATTAGGAATGAAAGCTCCGAATATATAATTGATAATTTTAAAATTATTAAATTGATAAAAAATGTTCAATAAATTAAATTGAATTTTAAGAAAGTGCTTTTATATGTACAAAAAAATAAGGTTTTGTACAACGAAAAAACCTTTTTTTGTATTATATGACATAAAAAAAGTGTATTGATGTTTTGAAAGCTTGTAAAAAAAAAATGTATGTAATTTGCAGAAAAAAATTGGTGTGTATGGAATTGATATTTTTAATTTAATTGTACATAAAAAAAATTGAATTTTTTAAATAAATTTTTTCTTAGAATATTTATTTATTAAGAACATTTATTTTTATAAAATGATTTTATTGAAATGTAATTTTTTTTTAACGAAAAATCTTCAAATATTTTACAAAATGATGTATTAGGATATTTGCTTCAAAGGGTTGACAGGGTTGCGTAGTTAGTTTAAAAAATTATTGAATGAACTAGAAATGTTCATCAGTGTGATTTTCTGTACGATAATGGTAATTAAAACATCGCAAATCAGCTGATTTCGAAGTCGAGAGTTCTAACGTTCAAATCTTAATAAATGTAGTTATTTTTATACAGATTTAAATACTACAACGTGGATTACCGCCGGCCTCCATGGCCGAGTGGTAGCGTCTCGGCCTTTCATCTGGAGGTCCCGGGTTCGAATCCCGGTCAGGCATGGAATTTTCACACACTCTACAATTCCTTTATTTCATCCTCTGAAGGTGTACCTTAACGGTGGTTCCGGAGGTTAAACAAAAAAAAAAAAAAACGTGGCAGTCGTGGGACTGGCCGACAGAAGTTATTACTTCTTTTACGAGTTATGGATGTATGTTTCTTGAAAAAATTCCCCCATTTCCACACATACTGAGGAAATATGTTGTATATGTATGTATATATATATATATATATATAATTGTCAAAGACATTAATTTAAAAATTTGAAATCCGCGCGCAAGAGTTGGTATTACTGACACCGTAATATAAGTTGGCAACAACTCGCAAGTATTTGCTAAATGTATTTGTCTTTAG
>JAAAKQ030259443.1:0-10786 GCA_010016005.3 Zanna intricata | reverse complement strand
AAATTTGGGTTCCCAGAATTTCGGTGACGTGTTATTTAACGGAAGGAACTGAAAACCGGGCGAAATCTTTCGCTAGCTGTAACTCGCTAACAATATATTTTCAGGCATATGTTTATCGGAAACTTTTTTCTTATTTTCAGATATAGAATCCGTTTTCGAGAGATTGCCATACAGTTTTGATACACCCTTTATATATATGTATATGTAATGATATATATTGTGTACACAATATATCATTGCAAAAATAAATAATTTTTAAGGAATAATTACACACCTTCAAATCGGTAAAATATTTACCTTTCACTTACGTAATGAGAAAACTTAAAACTTGAAAATCCTAGATCCTAAATCACTAGATCCTGATAAGATTGAAAAATCAATCCTATCAGTGTATCTAGTGAAGAATAAAGATTGAACAACAAACCTTTATTTATTTTAATGGATAAAATTACAATAAACTGTCATTATTTACATTATTATATTATAAAAAAACAGAAAAATTGAAATATGTTAAAATTGGATATTTACAATGAAAGAATCACTAAAATTGTTCTTAGAGAAATTTCTATAAAAAAAAAAAAAACAAATTTATAAAATAATTTGACGTAATATATTACTCCAATATTAAACAATATCAACTTTCCAATTAATGAATGAATTTTAATTAAAAATGATACAAATTTTGATATTAAACTGTGCAAAGTAATTAATCAATTTGTACTTTAATTGGAACAGCAACTACACCCTATTTATACAATGAAATAACACCTTTTTTTTAATGTAAATCTTATAATAAATATTAAAAAAAAATCATCGAATGATTTGACATTCCTTTTGATATTATTGTATGATAAAATAAGAAAAAACAGTAGTTGTTATTAGAATTTTTAAAAATGCTTGTAGTTTATTTATTTGATGTATTCATTTTATCCTCAGTTACTGTAATGATATTTAATTGTCTGAGGTACACATCCCTAACTAAAATTGATATAGTGTAATATGTGGGACTGGAAGTCCATAAACAACAGACTTGGAACCAATATGTAACAATGTCTAAAAATTTAGATTCTAAATATAAGGCTTTTTTTCCTTGATTTTTAGATCCTCAAAAATTCAGCTTTTTAAATATTAAGTTTACAACAGTTTTTTAAAGAGAAAAATGTACCAGACCGTCGTATTTTCAGTAGTTCTTTAATATAAAAAATAAAACTGTTTGAACGTAACTATTATGACAAGGGAATAATAAAGGGTTCTACAAATCAAATGCAACGTTGCACCTTTACCTTTATGTAATTTTAATTATATCTTTTATAGCTATCTAACTAAAGTATTAATACTTTTTCTACTACTATAAATAATATTAACAATAATAATAATAATAACTAACAGCCCAAGAAGTAGAGAAACTGACATCAAATATTGTCGACGACAACACCAGCAGTAATGAGAACGCAATAAATGATCGCAACATAAACGCAAGTCAGCAATCTCCACACAATATATAAATCAAACTGAATAAGCAGAAGAAGAAAGAGTAGAATTCCGTAGTGCTCTAATAGAATACGATGACCGACCAAGATTACCTAAATTGCTTTATCGAAAAAATGCATCAGCACTAATAATACTCCTGGTAAATAAAGAAATCGAACATAAAATGTTAGAGATAATAGAAACGGCAGAATCTAAATTAATAGGTTTAGAAGAAATAAACGACTATTTTGGAGCGGCAGCTGTTATAAGAAGACTTTCGCAAAAAATATTAACAACACCAAAATTAAAGAAGAAAAATATTAGCCCATCTTGGCAGTCAAAAATACTATCAAGTCAAAATTGGCAGTCAATTACTATCAAGTCAAAAGACTTGATAGTAAAATAGAAAAGATACGAAAAGGAATCGAAAAATTAGTAGCGTATAGCCAAGAACAAATCAGATTAATGATAAATCATGAGGTGGAAAGAATTATTAGCATGTACGAAGTTAAAAATACAGATCAAAGATTAGAAATGAAAAACCAAAAACTAGCCTCCCTCACAACATGATTAAGAAGATATATGAAGTCAAACAGAAGAAAAGAAGAAAATAAAAATTTTAAACAATACAAGAGGTTATTTTACCGAAAATTGTCTGAGGTGAACAACAACACCTCTGAACGACCTACCCAATAACAAGTGGACGAATTTTGGAAGAAGATCTGGTCGAGTAACACAGAACATAAAAAAAATAACGCCTGGATAATAGCAGAAAATGACAAACGGAGAAACATTGAAGCAGTGAATTATAATAAGATTATAATCAGGGATGCGGGGGAATGTGCTTCCCCCACATCCCTGGACTTGCGTTTATGTTGCGATCATTTGATGTCAGTTTCTCTAGTTCTTGGGCTGTCAGTTATTATTATTGTTAATAATAATAGTAATGGTGATTAGGAAATCATCGGATAAAGTGCATAACTTGGCAAAAAAAGGTCTATGTACGCACGAAATACTAGCAGAGACGTATAATGATATAAATGAACAACCCGAGAAAACAGCTTAGTGGTTAACAGAGAGGATTCCTTTTGCCTAAAAGTAATAACACGAGAGACCCAGCTGAATACAGACCCATAACATGCCTTTAGACAACATAGAAATTATTGATATCAGAATATACAAGCAGCTGGAAACCAACAAAGTCCTCAAATTCCAAAAGTGTTTCAAAGATTTGAAGCAGAAGGGATGTCAAAAGTCGCAAAAAGGAGCAAGGAGGAAATAATAATAGATTTGGTAACCACACAACAACCGAATACACCAAAAGGAATCTATGGATGGCCTACATAGACTATAAAAAGGCATTCGATAGTGTGCCGCGCTAAAGACGATGATGTTAGAAACCTTCAGTTTCTAAGAAACTATCATTCATATATCAGTTCTATCGTCTTCTATCAGTTTGATAGAAACCTATCAAATTGATGAAAAGACGATTAGGATGTTGAGGCATGCAATGAGTGCTTAGAGCACGATACTAATTGCAAACAGTGCGACAAGAAAAAAAAATAGAGCACCTATAAATGTAAATAGGGGAATATTTAAAGGAGATGCCCTAAGCCAGCTGTGGTTCTGTATGGCTGCCAACCCGCTCTCTAACATGCTATAGTAGTCAGAGTACGGTTACTATATAAAGTCGCGAGCAGAAAATTACAAAATAGCACATCTATATGGACGACCTAAAGATTTATAGAGAGAATGAAAATTAGCTGCTGAAACTGCTCAAATTAGTCAAAATTTTCAACGAAGAAATTGAAATTGAGCTAGAGATAAGTAAATGCAAGATAAACGCCATTGTGAAGGGATATTTCCACCAGACACAGAATTACAACCTGTATACCCAAGGTAGCATAAAAGTAATGAAAGAAGAGGGGGCCTGTATAAGTACCTAGGATACGACCAGACAATAAAATTGGAGGACATAGCCAATAAAGAAAACTTAAGGAAACGTACCAGAAGAAGTTAATATTAATTATAAGATCGGAACTTAACGGGGTAAATAAACTAAACGCAGTGAACACTCATGCAATACCAGTACTCACGTATGCATTAGGTATAATAAAGTACAGTGAAACAGAGTTAGACGAGTTGAACAGACTCACTACAAAAATATTTTACCATCGAAAGTCTTACCTTTCCCACTCGTCAATAGAAAGATTCATGCTCCCAAGAAAGAAAGGTCAAAGAGGATTACTCGATATTAAAAATCTATGCTACGGACATTAACAAAACTTAGGGATTATATCCATAACAAAAAACATCCCTTCTATCAAACCATTGTAGCGGCGGACCATAATCACACACAAACATAGCCACTAGGACAAACAACGTAGAATACAAGAAGAAGAGAAACGCAGATAACATTTAAATTGGAGAAGAAAAGAGCTGCATGATAGACATAGCCACCACCTAGTCCAGGAAGGAGTCGACAAAGCAGCTTCAAATACTTGGCTTATGCAAGGAAAGTTACATTCCGTGATGAGGGGATTTATATATAGCACACAGGATGAAGTAATACCAACAAGAAAGTTTTTAAAATTTATTTTTAAAGAAAATATTAACTGCAAATGTAGGCTAAGAATGGTAAACAATGAAACAATTGAACGTATAATCACTGGCTGTCCGATTCTAGCTCCAACGGAGTACACCAGGAGGCACATTAACATGGCGAATACCTTGCACATAGAACTCTGCCACAGATACGCGTACAAGTTAGAGCCTCAAAATAAGCTCTACTTTAGTTACGGATCAGCCGCCATTTTGGAGAACAACAATACAAAAATTTTCTGGAACCAAGGAATTGTAATATCCAAATCCATCAACTATAATAAGCCAGATTTAGAAGTAGTTGACAAAATGGAAAACGTAACTTCCTTAATAAACGTAGCCATCCCATCAAGTAATAACCTCATCATTAAACACAATGAGAAACTGCAGAAATATTCTTACTTTTAAAATTAAGGCAATGGGGAATCAAAAAGTAATTTATATAGTCCCAATAATTAAATCTGCGGTGAGAATAATACCATATACTTTGTACAACAGTCTTGAAAAACTGAAGATCCAGTGGAATACTCACGCGCTAATGCTAAGGAGCGTGATAATTGACACCTGCCATATTGCTCGGAAGGCATTTAGTGAACAATAGCAAGCCTAATCTCATAGGTATAAATTACTCCGAATTTAGAGAATGTCATCGACAAAAGACTGTGGAAATCTGTAATAATAATAATATTTTTGCTGTTTGCTGACGCTGGGCGGTGTGCGGACGGGATGTTTCGATCCCTTTTTTCGGTTGTAGAGCCAGTTTGAGGGTTGACTGCTGTGAGTTTACTCTGCCGAAATCTTGGGTCGTCCAGCGAGAGTGACCTCGACCCTTGCAAGGGATTATCCCATGGGTAAGGGTATTAGAGCCCTTACTGCTATATGCGAGCCCTGGGATGTCGGTATCATGAGTCAGGCAATACCTGACTCTCCAGCCACAGTTAAATTTGTGGGAGGGGGCTGACTGGGAGAAACCAGGCAGATTCGATGAGCCAGGGCACGTCGAACCGTCATTCCGCCGCACCTTGTGACATCATGACTGGCGTAAATATAAGTTATGGATAACTTATCATCCATAACTTCCGTAGCAGAAGGTTCACTTAAACACCCTCGTCCTGGAGAACCTCTTTCTTTGGAAGCGAAGAGGAGGAAGAGTTTCGAGTTTAGTGACAAGGAAGCGTTTATAGTTCTAGAAAAGAACGGTCAAGCTACGGCCTATGAGTGGAGGATTTATTCCTAAATATTTAAAAATAAAGAAAAAGGAGGGTGATTTCTCTAAGAGCAGACCCCTATGGTCAGCCTTGATGGCTCAAGGCATCACTGAAGCCGCTGGAGAACCGGTTAAAGACACAAGTATGACTACGACGCGATTATTCGTTGAGACCGTCGATGACAAACAGTCGTCACGACTAATGGAAGCTAGGAAGATTGGACTTATCGACGTCGAAATTGTGACACAGGGTACATTTAATTCATATAAAGGAGTAATTATGTTCAAAGATTTGCTTAACTGCATTGAAGATAAAATTGAAGATGAAGTTCATGGATAAGGAGTTGTTGCATGTCAACGGCTAAAACTCAACGAAATGAAGAAGTCTACCATCCGCGTCGCTGTATTAACGTTCAATAAACCTAAATTTTTGGAAAAAATAAAGGCAGGATTCTATAGCCTTAACATACATCCGTTCATCCCAACACCATTGCAGTGTTTTGGATGCCAAAACTTCGGATATACGACACTAAGATGCACGAGGAAACAGATTTTCACATGTGGAGGTCGTTTACACCTGAATGATCCTAGCAGGGATCCGCTGATATGTGTTAACTGTAATGGACAATCCAGCGCAAGATCAAAAAATTGCGACACAGGATATAAAGACCGTTTAGAAGGTCAGTTATTTTGAAGCAGGAAAATTATGCATATCAGAACGCAAAGACCTTGTCTTATGCACAGGTTGCTGCAGTTTCTTTAGTCACTTTCAAACTAAAGAAAGTGGTAAGAAAACTGGAACCAGCCTTAGCCATATTAGTGATCAGAAATTGAAGAACTGAACGACTACTGAAGCAGTCCAAAATCGTCTAAAATAAAAGCAGACCTGTCAAAACAAAAGTGTCTCTACCGAAGAATGAGCCTTCAAATAATTCCAAGGCGAAGCAAATTCAAACCAACATGTAAAAGGAACCTGAAGTTAAATTTCAGGGATAAAATCCCAACTCCCGGATCTACAAAACTGAAAATACTGATCTTGGAAAAGGAAGATTTAGAAAAAACAACTATGGAAACACAGAAACCCACCTTATTTAAATAATTCAGTTTTTATTGTGTGTGTTCAGATTTGGAACTTTCTAGAGAGTACGAGATTCTATTAAAAACAGTAAAGCTGTATCTTTGTTTTGAATTATTTTTATATAAAGAATAAATTTTTATTTGGCAATTGACACTGATAAATAGTTTTGTAATTAAAGTAATTATTTGTATTGTTTAGAGCTAGTTGTATTTATAAATAATGAAGATATTTGTAATAGAAGCAAATAGAATCTTCTAGATGTTCCTAGTATTTCCGTAAGGACAGCTACAGTATATAAACCAGTTGAGGGACCCGTGGATTGATTCATTCGTGTGATGTAAGTAGTTCCGAAAGGTTACACTCTGCGAAGTTTAAATTTGTTTCGTGTAGATTTTGTTAAGCGTTGTAAGTGTTGTTTGTTTGGTTTGTTGTGTTAAACGGAGGGCCTCTAACTGAGAGGGGGAGACACAAGGCTGCCTTATATGTTCTAGCAGTGAGTACATTCAGTCTCGACTGCGATGTACTTTTGACTGCGATATCGGAAGTTCTATGGAAGGAAGTTCTATCGGAATCTTTTGCGATAGGAGAAGATCCTCTGAGACTTAAGGCAGAGGACCTAAATACTCTATCTCCAAGGACTCAGATTTAATGGATATAGACATCGAGGCACCTTTGGAAGATGGAGAAAAAAGGTAAAAAAGGATGATCGAAAGGAAACCAAAGCAATAGAATTGAAGAAGAGAAAAATCATGTATATTAATGAAGAATTTTATAATTGTATTTATTTTAATTTAATTTTAATAATATTAAATTTTGATATGCTTTATTATAAGTTTCCTGTGTGATGTTAAATGGCAATGGTCCTTTACACCCTTGTAATATTGTACTTAATAGACTTTTCAACATGTGGTTTAATTTTCATCATGGAGAAGTTTTGTGTTGACAGTTTTGACCAGATTTCGTAACAAATGGCTAGAAAAATTTAAAAATAACAAGCGATTTACACTTGTTTTATCGTGTTTTTCGCGGTTTCAATAACCATTGACAAGTCTATCTTTAGGTGCTCTTTTTTTGATAAGACTAGTCCTTCACTGAGTCATTTGTGTTTGTTTAGGGGAGGGAAAAATAATTTTTTTTACCGTCGCATTCTTGAACACCCCCTCCTCCAACTTTTTCAGATAAGCTCCAACAAATCGTTAAAAGATGGGTCCTTTAACACCCTGTCAATAAGTATTGGATTCCCCCCTGCATTGTTTCAGTAGTCTTATCCGCCTGAGTCTTCTTAATCTCCAGCTCCTGAATTATTTTCGATACCTCTCTGGCTATAATCTCTTACTTAAGATGCTTGGATCTTATATCTCTTTTAGTGCCTGGATGAGACCTATAGAGGTCGACCAACACGGTCACCTCATAGATAAGTATACCAGTTCCGGGTGTCCAACTCCCTCAGACTCTCTTCCAAAGATAATGCTACCTTCAGAAATTGCTATGATTTAATGATTCTCCTCTTGAGGCTAGACGCCTGCATCTCCATTGGCTATTCTGTCAGTTGCACTCCCTGCATCTTTTCTGAGGTACTTGATTTGTCTACCAGCACACTCAACGTGGCCTGAGAGAAATGAGATTCCATCTGTTTCTCACCCTAAGTGACTCAACTTACTTTATCGCTAATCTCGGGTATCGCTTTCCCTCCATCCTGAAAAGGACGTCAGAACTGTCTTCTACGTCAAAAAACACTTCTTTTGAGCCCCCACTAGAAAAAACGGGGGAATCAAATTTTGAAGGAGTAGGAGCGGTCGAGATTCCTTTCTCGATGAAAAAAGAAAAAAACTGAGTTTGGACTGTAGGATGATTTTTTGGGGATCGGATGAGGATTACACCCCAATTCTCGAAAAAAATAGGAAATTTGGAGAGGTCGAGTTGAGGGGGATTTGCGGTGGGCGGCTGGGCTGGAAGAGGGGGTCCCAAAACGGATTAAATATCAAACAGATCAGGGATTAGTCAAATCGTTCCCGGGATATATCACAAATTGTATTCTTCCTGTATAATATAGGGTCCAGCACTTAACTAGTTTCCTTATAAATAATTGTTTATCTGAGTCGTGACAAGCCCTGACGTAACTCACTTGCTCTGTTCTCTTCTCTAACTATGAGTGATTCATTTTTATAGGACGGTCATCTAGGAAAGCTTTACTTAATCTTTATGTAAACCTCTGTAAATGATTACTAGATAACTCTTTTCTAATCTCTGATTGTTTTAGTAGATTTTAACATTTTTTTGTACTTTGTGTTCTTATACAAAATATCAAATTCACACGGTTTTAATGTACAATTAGGTTTGCGAGATACTATCAACTGAATATTTTTGTGATTAAGTGATGTGAACTTTTTGAAGTTTTTCTTCTAGAATGCATTAAAAAAAATGACCAGTATTTATTAAAGTAATAAGTAGATAAGTAGAGTAATAAGTGATGTGGGGTAAAAATTAAATGGGCATATCTTCATCCAGTAGTAAGAGTTTGAAGAAGCTTAAAAATTAAAAATATGACGGCTATTTGGACTTAAGTTTTATTGCGATATCCTGACTCCCGTATGGGAAAACACCATTTTTGCGACGATCCTAATCGCTTCACTATCCCTCCGTTCCTAGCCTCGACGGGCTTCATTGGAAGTTTTCTTATAAATTTTCTAAACCTGATTAGACATCACGGTCATCAATTTGGCCTTTGAGAGAATATCACTGATGCAAATGTCTCTGCAGACATTTCCATCAGTGTACTACACAACTTACTATCATCTTATGACTTTTTCCAACTTCGACCACTACCATAACTTACAACCCTAAACTATCAATATAATCGATTCACGGTAGTGCGATCGCCGCGAGGATGAGAGTTCTGTATCATAATTTTTTATAAAAAAAAAACCAAAGTACAAAATAAAAAATACAGAATCATTTAGTTGTTAGGATATTGTGTGGATGTTACGTCTTTCTTGGTGAAAAGAGGCATCTTGTTATTTCATAAGCTATTTCCAAGTTCTTGTATCCAATTAAAATAAAATAAAATAAATTTACCTGCTATTAAATAGCAGGTAAATTTCTTCATTAAACCTCTTGTGCTGTATCATTTTATTACTACGGGAAGTTAAATCAAATCAAATTTAATAGAAACAGTATTTGGAAAAAAATTTAGAACGGATGCAATATTTTTCATTTCACAACTAAATTACCTTTCACTTTCAGATTACTATTCATGAAATCTACTTTAAACGCACATCTTATCTGTTATGAACAGGAAAGTATCTATATCTTTTTTGGAACGGAAAGGATATATCCTGTAGGCTGGGCACACACAGAACACTGGTGTGAAATTTATGGTAGAGAGGAAAGCGGAGATTACAAATTAAACACAGAATAAAGCAATTATCCAGAACACACTAGCAATGACGATAGCCTCAAAGAGAGTGAATATGGAGTGATGCAAAGAGAAAATAGAAGCTTATAGCTAAATCGAGAAAAATTTTCAGTTTGTCTTTTTTATGAGTAGTTGAGGCAGTTTTAATGTATGTTATTTAATTTTATATACCCAGTTTTTACCTAATTTATTTTCCAAATAAAATATTTATAAATATTAATTTCATAGGTTCACAGCAGAATTCCTTAAAACTACCGATTCAACAGAGTCGTATTTCTAGCCGGTGTTTTTTTGTTTCTTTTTTTTTTGTAAATCGATGTACCGCAAAGAAACATTTATTGAAATTCTCGTTTGTTCATATAATTTAATATTAATAAATTATATGAATTTATTAATAAATTTAACAATAAAAATTTTTATTGTTAAATTTATTTTCTCGTAAAATTGATAAAATTCGCTACAATTTAATTTCCCATTTTTTTTGTACATTTTAATGTATTAATATAAAATTTTAAGGCTGCATTTTTAGTATATTAAAAAATGTCTATATTTTTAAGTACAAGATTCCGTGGTTTTTACAGCCTAAACAGATTTTTATATTTTTCATATTATTTGTAAAAAGGCATCCTAAATAAAAGCTCTGCTCTCCACCTACAGCTCCTCTACTATATGCATGTTTTGTGTGCCTACAGCTTAATACATGTTAATGATTATGATTTGTGTAAACAGATTGATTAGTTATGCTTTCTTTGCTTTGCTTTGCTTTCTTTGAGAGTCATGTTCAAGGCACAGGCAAGGTGATTGTGATCTTTATGCGATTGAGTTTTGTAATAATTTAGATGGTGTGTGCCATTTGCTGCCCATTGTGTTTTATTACCTTACTTATGAAGGCACTGGAAAACCATTTCACCATTTTTTTATAATATTTCGGAAGTCACCATATAAAACAGATTTGTAAAAGTCTAAGGACAGTTGCTGTGAAGTTCCACCACATCTCACACCTTTTACCTATTCA
>JAAAKQ030259420.1:0-27894 GCA_010016005.3 Zanna intricata | reverse complement strand
GTTTATATCTTCACAGATCTCCTTTAGGTAGTTTTCTTTATCCTGCTTTGCTTTCTTATTTATCTTATTCCTTAATGACTTATATCTCTTTCTTCCTTCCTCAACCATTGCATTTTTGTATTTCATTCTTTCATGGATCAATTCAGTTACTTCCTCACTTGTCCATTCCTTCCTCCTTTCTTGTGTTTCTTTTCCCCTACTTCATCTGCTGTGTCTATTACAGCATTTTTTATTACATTCCATTTCTGTTCAGCATACAGTTGTTCTTTCATTACCGTGTCTTCAGTGACTTTCTTCATCTTAGTCATGTACATATTATGAGTTGCCTCATCTTTTAATTTCTTAACATTCAAGTGTTTCTTTTTTACTTTTAAATTTTAACTCTGAACACATCATGACTAAATTGTGATCACTATTTACATCTCCAGGAAAACTTCTGCTGTCCTTTACCTGATTTCTGTATCTTTCCCGCATTAAAATATAATCTATTTGTGCTCTCCTTATATCACCAGAAGCCTTCCATGTATATCTTCTCCTTGGGTGGTACTTAAATAGTGTGTTTGAAATTATTAAATTACATTTTGTGGAAAATTCTAAGAGTCTATCTCCTCTCTCATTCCTCGTACCAAGTCCATAATTTCCTTCCTACAACCTTCCCCAACATTAGCATTCCAATTTTCAAGTATGATTAGATTTTCTTCCCCCTTGACATTCTCTATTAATTTACTTAGTTCTTCCTTCACTTTTTCTACTTTGTCATCTTCCTCATTGGTAGTTGGCATATACACTTGTACTATCACAGTGTCCTTTGGTTTAGTGTTAATTCTGATAGAATAATTCTCTCATTAAATTGCACATACCCCTTACTTTATTTCCTAATTTTTTATTTCAGATTATGCCTACTCCTCCATATCCTGGTATATTTTCTGCAGTTCCTGTGTGTATTATCCTACAATCACTACTCCAACAGTCTCCATGATTAGGCCACCTCATTTCTGCAATTCCTAAAATACCCATTCCTAATCTCTCCATCTCCAACTTCAAGTTTTCCAGTTTGCCAGTCTGTAGTAATGTTTTCACATTCCAAGTTCCTATTTTCTTCTGATTTTTATGTTTTATCGAAGAAACTTCTCTAGATGTCCCCCTCCGGAGATCCAACTGGGGGACTATTTTACCTCCAGACAATTTATCTGAAGAAGCCTCCATCATGAGCTACTGATACTAGAAATATCCAATTAGATCGTTAATGGGGTGGTCTCCCATTGCCTTCCTAGATGCCTCGACCATCTAGATGGCTCATCCGCCTTTAGGGGCAGTTTCTTACCCCAAGGGCAAGAGGGTGCCCTGCTCCTCTACCTGCTCATCCGCTCTCCAAATAGATGATCTCCTGCATTATGTGCCGATTTGGGGGTACCCACTTATTGGTATATAAACTAATAACCTCTGGAAACAAGTCATGGGTATACCGACCCTTAATGGACTCATCTCATTGTGCCTACCACACAATGAATCCCTGGTCCTCAATTTCACGCGGTCGGACTGAGGTTAGAAGACCAGCTTTCTTGGCAACATACCGCTTCTTGCGCACAACAACAAGCAAGTCCAATGGCTTAACACCAGCTATCACAGAAACTGTTCTGTAACTGCCAATGACCACCAAGAGCAGAAGACGCTGGGCCCGCAATAGGATATCACAATAACACATATAAACCATCCGATGAGCCCAAACAGACACAACATACAACATTATTACCTTACATACACCTTTATACAGGATCCACAAAGTCCAAAAATTCAACCTCCAATCGGGATAGATAACACGCCTAATGCCATAAAATCCATCTAGCGCCTCCTTAGCCACATACCGAAGATGATCCCCAAAGTGTAAACGCTCATCTAGCATCACCCCCAGGTTTTTCTGCACAGAAACATTTCATTAAATATATCAGAAAAATATTATATACATAAATTACAAAGTTCAGTTTGATAAACCATCAGATGAGTTTGAGAGAGATCGTCTTGTAAAAACTTGTGTAAATTTATGAAAATTTTCATTATGCCAAACATAATTATTTCAATCATGACTAAGGATGCAGTATCCCACAAAAGTAGTGAAAAATTAAGATAAGATATGTCTTATCTTAATATTCTGTACTAAATTGTTTAACAGAATTTAAATACAATTTAACAGTACAGAGGAATAATGTTAATCACACAAATAATTTCAGTAAGTAATGTGTATATATATTTTAAGTAATAAAAATATATATTTCTTATATGTTATATCCATTAAATGTTCATTACTGAATAATTAAAGAGTTCATTCATTTATATTTTAGAATTAACTACTCTTAACAACTTGTGACTTCTGAAAAATTGTGTTCAAAACTAAATTTTATGAGTAATAGGAGACCTAGCTTTACCTAGTAGGCACTTCAGCTGTTAGTTTGGATTCTTGTTCAGTTTGCTGAATAGAAACAGACAGCCTCTTGAATAATTCTATGCATAGAAAAAATAGAGTCACCTCATCACCAAGCCCTATTAAAAATTGGCTGCCCTACTGGATACAAGAAGGTGCCAGAATAATGCTAGATGGAACCAGTGACCACATTGATGACTGATCCCTGACCCGACTCCCATGAGACTCATCAGAGACAAATAAGTAAAATATAAGGAAAGGGGAAGAAGAGAAGGCTGATCAACTTTTTATGCCCTTTCTAGTGTTGAAAATATTGATCTTGTGAGTGTGAAGCAAGTGTTTTTTGTTTTTGATTTTGTTTTTGTTTATTTTATATCTGTGGTGTCTTCTGGTGTAAGGCCAGTTTCTTTCAGATCCTCTCTTATTTCTCTGATCCATCTGCATCCTGTCAGTGTTTTTTGAGTTGAGATTGTATTGTACTAGCCATTTCAGAAGTCTTGAACCTAGCATCCTCACGATATATCCAAAGAATCCCCTACTCTTCTCTTAATACATGGTTTCAGTTATGAATTGTACACGACTTTCTTGGGCAGAATCCACCACTACCCTTCTTTCTGGTACTTTTTATTTATGCAGGTTCTTCCAATTCTTCTGTCAATTTTCTGGAGTCTGTCTGTCTTTGATTGCTCATTCAGGTAGTAGAGTATTTCTGCTGCATAAGTGGCTCCTAGGTTTAATAACTGTGTTGTAGTGCCTTATTTTTTTTGTTTATTGATTGGAATTTTTTATTGTAAGAGTACCAGATTAATTTTTTCTTATTTGGATCGAGGATTTTTTCATTTAGGTTGTATGTTATTATTGCTCCAAAGTATTTAAATTGATTACTATTTTTATTTTATTACCGATTAAGTTTACTTCTTTTGATTGTATTGGTTTATAGGGCACAATTCTGTCTTTTCAAATGATATTTTGAGTCTAATTATATTTGCATTGTTTTGAAGTTCTAATATCTGTGATTTAGCTTTGTTGATGTCATTTGATAGCAGTGCCAAATCATCGGTGAAATCAAGATAATTTTTTTAAATTTTTTTGCCTACTTTTATTTTTGGGGGCATTTTTTGAGCCATTCCCTCATTACCATTTCTAGAACACAATTGAATAGTAGCAGTGAGCCTTGGTGAAGCCAGATGGTTCCAAGAGCTCACCTCTGAATATTACCTTCGACTTAGCATTTGTGAGGGTCAGTTTTATCGTCTTCATTAATATGGCATGTAGTCCAAGGGTCTTAGAATTTCTTATTCTCTATAGATTCTGTTTGCCGTCATAAGCTTTCTTGAAATCTACAAATGTTGTCACCATATCTCTGTTTCTTTGCCTGTTATAATCTGCTATTAGCTTGAGACTCATGATCTGGTCTGGACAGCTCCTCCAGAGTCTGAAACCTCTCCCTAATATTCTCCTAGTTCTTTCTTGAGTTGTAAACCACCAACCCAGTTGAGGATGATTCTTGAAAGAATTTTGTATGTTGTGTCAAGGATTGAAGTTCCCCTGTAATTCTTAGGATCGGTTATGTCACCTTTTTTATATAGCGGATGGCTGAGGGCTGTCCAGTGTTCTGGTAGCTCTTTTTTGACCTGGATGTTGAAAAGCTGTTGAGGAAGCACAAGTTTTGCTGATCTTCCTACATGTTTCCAGATCTCTACAAATTCTAGTGCTTCCAATTGCATGTTATCTTCCAATTGGCAACCCACTGTTTCCAGATGCTGCCTTTTCTTAACTCTGGTGATGCTTGGTTCAGCTAATGTAGTATTCCTTAAAAGACATTTCATGGTTGACTGTCAAGGGGGTACCTGTGGTGGTACTAGGATCTGAGTTACAACTCTAGATGTGATCTAATGAGGTGTGATTTGATGGTAAATGAAGCTGTGAAGTTTTGTTTTAGATTCAATTCACTGAACAAATTTCTCCTATTTGTTCCGGATATATCCAGGTGCATCTTGTTAAGGCTTAATCCAACTTGGTATTTAGTTGTTATTTTGGAGAAAAGTTACAAAGTCCAATCCTAAACATTACACTCTTTTTTTTGTTTTTTTTACCTTTAATAATGTCTGATTGCATCAAGGTTGTTTGAAGTAAAAATATATGTACATTCATGATGGGTAATAGCAGTTAAAGAAGCTTCACTAAATTAATATGCAATGTCTCATGAAGAAACTAAAAAAATTTCAGAATGTACTGCAGGTAAAAATATAGAAAAAAGCTTGTATAAACATGGGTCAGGAAACTTAAGTTAATGAACTATAGCTAACCAAAACATTTTGTCCAAATTTCTGCTCCAGAGGTAAAAAGAAACCATTCCAAATTTCTTGCAGTTTAAAATCAGAAAATGGTCTTTGAGTTAAATAAGTGAATAAAACATTTCCTAAAACTGTACATTTAGAAATTTTTTAGAAAATTATTATAGAAGACAAAAAATTAGTGTTGCAAAACAAAATTTGTTAAATCTGATTCATAATAATGTCATTAAATTGCTGGTAAACAAATAAAATTTTGTAACAAAATTTGTAGAGAATCTAATTCTCATAGAATTTATAACTAATGTAACATCAACAAAACATGAAGTAGAGTTTAAAAAAATTTGATTTTTATTAAAAACAGACTGAAATGTAGCAGAAAATATTTAATGTATTTAATTTTAAAACAAAACTAGAATCATTTCAATACTGGAAAATATGTAGAATTAAAATCAATTATTAAAAATAAATAAAAAGAAAATTAAACAAGAAGATATTTAATAGCAATACTTAAATTTCATTGTGCTATGTTAAATAAAAATCTGATTGGACATACATGACTTCCTTGTACACTTTTTTTTTCTTTCTTTTTTAACCTTCGGAACCACCGTTAAGTTATACCTTCAGAGGATGAGATGAATGAATTGCAGCATGTGTGAAAAGTGTAAAAATGTACACCTATTAAATTAAATGTACAGTTTTTTAGAAGTACATAAAATTTTATTTCAGTAATAACTTATGATTATTTTTCATATTTTTTTTATTGAATTATTACTTATTTAAATTATTTTAAATCAGAAATTACTAATTATTAATAAATCAATATATTTAAGTTAAAAAAAAAAAGGAGATGGAAGTCTCACTTAAACCGATGGTGTCTTCTCCTTATAATCCAAATATTTCATTAATTAAAATTTCATTTGGCCATTACTCTGGAACCAATGAAAATAAGAACCACTTATGATATTTCATTGAAAAGCTCTCAATGAGCTCTTCATTGCAGCAAATTTCATTACTGCAGTTAAGAAAAAGTCCAAAATCCAAATTTTTGGGGATTTTGGGCTTTTTTGGACACTTTTGATTCAGTTAATTGCAATTAAAAGGGGAGATCAACAACTAGATGATACAGCAGTCCTAAATCCAAAATTTTATCATTCTACTCCTAATTGTTTTTGAGTTATGTGAGATACATACAGACGTCAGGCTGAAACTAGTAAAAATGGATTCAGGAATGATCAAATTGGATAATTCCGTTGAAAACCAACATTTTTTTCAATTATAATACTTCCTTGTACAAAGTACAATAAGAAATGAAATGCATAATTTAGAAATAATTTTTAAGAAAATACATTTTTTGCAAGCTGTGCTGAAAAATTAAGTGTTTCTGAACCTATGTTAACATGATGTTTTTCTTTCTTTTCATTTTGTTGAACATATTCTGAAATTCTTGTCATTTTTTCTTGAGACATACTGTTAAACTTATTTTTAATATATATATACTATAATAAACCACTTTTAAAATATAATATTTTTAAATTTTGTTGTTTTCTTATTTCAGGGAATTGATAGGTTGGTTTTAGTTAGTAATAATAATGATATTAGGGCTCAAGCAACAAGATTAGCCACTGAAATTTTTGTACATACAAATCCAGCCATTTCAATGCCAGCCTTACAGCTTCTTCTATCCTGCATTTATTCAGGTTTGTTATTATCGATACTTACTTAATTTTAACCATTGTTTATTTAAGTCAGTGTTTTTGTTGATGTAATGAGTTAATTATTCTTATCATCTGGTTTTGTTAAGGCGTTTTTACTCTTGAATATTCTTCAAAAGAGAAATTAGAGTGAGAAGTAGAAAAATTGAAGTGAAGAAGTGAATAAATTGCAAAGTGTGATAAATAGCAATATAGAAAAGTGAATAACTACTAACTGTATCACTGTTGAGAGAAGGTCTAGCCAGCCAGGGTTACCATGATGCTACAGCACCTCTTGTCATTTAATTTTATATATTGTACTAGCTGCATGGCATGCCTATGCCACGTCTCCACTGCTAGGCCCTCTGGCTGGGTTGCCCCTGGTGGGCAGTGTCTAAAGTATTAAGTGTCTAAAATTGATTACCTCTTGTGTAAAAATTTATTTTTTCTGAATGATGAAAATTGATATAACGAAGGTTAAATTAGAAATTTAACTCTAAAATTGATACTAAAAGATTGGAATTTTCCTCTAGTGATCGGTACATTCTGGCGCCTACTTTTTAGTTCTAGTTCATTATTTTATGAAGAAAAACAATCAGATAAATAAAAAAATGTAAAAAAAATTTTAATCACCACTCTTAAATTAAACACACTAAAAGGTAAAAAATAATTTTAGGACGGCATCTCAGAATGGATTTGACAAGTTTTGATGGTGTTATGTAAGATTATGTGAAAATCATAGTGTCAAATTTTAAGTTTGATGTTTTTGCCAATTTTTTCTGATGCATGTTTGCACGCCACTCTTTAGACCATTCATCACACGTAAGAAAAATTGGCAAAAACATCAAATTTTAAATTCGAAGCTATGATTTTCATATAAGCTTACATATCAGCATTGTTGTCAAATCCGTTCTGAGATACAATCCCAAAATTACTTTTTACATTGTAGTGCATTTAATTTATGAGTGGTTTTTTAAAATTTTTTCCATATTTTTTATTTTCTACTTTTTGATGCATTTAATATAAGAATAGTTTTTTAAAACACTTTTAAATGCAATTTTTATTTTGTACTTTTTAGTCTTCATAAGTTTATGCTTTACAGCTACACTAGTGCGCAGATTTGAGTGTATTTAGCAAAAGATCGGATCAATACGTTTTACAGTGAATGAGTGCAATCAAAACAGGGCTAAAGGATCTAATTTCCAGATAACCAAGATCCAATCAATCAAGTGTATACCCGATGTGTTAAACAGTTAGCACTCGAATTCCTGATGCATACACCGTTTGAATCAAGAAAATGGGATGAGTGGTTGCCGAGATATTACAGTGGTACTACATCATACTCTCTTCCCAATTTCTGAACGGCGCCCTGAGGGCACTTGAAAATATTATCATCCGATTGGTACCACCAAAAAAATATTCAAAGTACTAGGACTGACCATTTTTGAGATATTTGTGATTTCCATCCAAAAATTTGGATCCAGTATTAAATTTTACCAAAACTTTGATATATATTTTTTGCATATATATATATATTCTATATTGATGTATAATAATATAACAAGTATGCTTCAAGACATCTACTAATGAATTGGGATTTTCCACTAGTGATCGGTACATTCTGGTGCTAAGCTTAGAAGGACACACACAGACACACATACTAATGCCGTTTAGTAGAAGAGGATGAATAATAAATAAAATAATTGTTGTTACTCTATGGTGCATCTTATGAGTTCATACTCAATAATTATTGTACGCCTCTTCATTGTGGTCTGAATTTTCATATACAGTAGGGAATTTGTTTTTATTATTTGCAACTTTCTTCAAGTACGTCCAGCCTTTCATAAATTTTTAAAATTATTTGCCACAGTCACCTTGGTGGCACTCAGTCCATAGTAACTAATTTATTTAACATATATATATATATATATACAAATGTAGCTTTCTTTGTTGAGATTTTTATGACTTTACATACACTGTCAGTAAAATCTGCAAGTTGTGTTTGTATACTAGGTATACGTGTATATGTATTAAGTATGTACTGTGTATGTTACACTGTTCTAAGTTATATATGTATATTAGGAATTTTCTTGAAGCTTAAAAAGAAGTTCTGTTTTCATTTCTAGAAAAGTATATTCCAATTAGATTATGTTTGATTATGTTTGTTTATTTATTAGATTATGTTTGAATAGGAGATAATGTGTACAAAATGTTAAAAGTTTTTTGTTCTTTATGAAATATTTTTAATTTTAGGAGAGTATGAAAAAGGAAAAGAAAGGCAAGTGGATGCAGAAGTATTAGTTGCAGCCATTGAAAAATTATCTACATTATTTAATAGGTAACTTTTGTGTTTAGTGCATGTATTATGTGTTAAAAAAAACAGGAATCAAAAAAAGAGAATAAAAAATTAACTAAAAGTAATTATTTAAAGAAAAGGATTTTTTACAAGGATAATATAAATTATAAGGCTAGCTTTCTTATAATTTGAGTATTTTGGATAATTTTGTGCATTTATAAAATCTAATCAAAAAACATAGAGTTTACTTTTGTTCAAAAAATATAAAGTTCATGTGTCCCAGGTAGGCTTACATAAACTGTGGAATTGTTCCTTAACATATTTATTCAGCGTTTAACTACTTTTGTTGGTCTACCAGTTTTAAGTTGTCATATATATATATATATGCAGCATGACTTCACAGAATATTTCTGTAAGTATAGTTTTTATTTAGAATTTAACTGTTTTTAACTCTCTAGAATTGCTCCATTGCGGTTAATTATCATTGCATTTCTGTCTTTAGCTGGTTTAAATTGAAATTTTGAAATTAAATTTGTAGAATAAGTGAATTAATTTAGTCAGTTCTAAGAAGACAGAAAATTTACTCATTTTTGTATCTCCCTTTATATCTTATTGTTAACTGTCATTGGTATTAACTACATGAATATTACAATTTTTTCATCCATTAGATGTTTTATAATAATTAATTGCTGTTTCTCAAATAAGATCATTATTAACATTTCTGTGCTAGGAAAATTTTCTAAAAATGTATAAATTTACATATTTTAGTATATTTTTATGTTTTGTTACCAATTTTTTAATAAACACTTTCTACATGACTCCTAAGTGTACTTCATTTGTTAAAAATATTTCTTCAGCAATTGGACCCACCAAATTAGGAAAACTAGTATTAATGGGAGAGATGAAATTATTATAACATCAAATTGCATGATATGGTTATTTCATTTTCTTTATTCAATCAAAGAATTTGAATACGGCCTTGAATTAAGGTTATGTTATTTGTGAAACAACTATTTTTAGCAAAATTTAAGCTACACAATGTAGTGAGCTAATGAGAGAAGCAAAACGATTGTCTCTGCTATCTGTGAATAGATTATTTACATTAATTTTTTTTTTTTTTTTTAATTAAATATGTTATTTCAACTTTATTTTGAAAAATCTTAGAAAATTCAGTTTTTCATTTTACATTCATACAATATCAGCAAATCAAAGATACATTTTTAAAATTTTAATAGGGCCAGTATTAAATTTAATAATAAAGCTTTCTATTTAATCTACGTCTTATTTCTTACTCTTTAATTTGCTTTATTCAGAATTAAATGGGCTTATCCTGTTGAAGCTGAATGCGTATGTACTGTTCTTCCACATCTTCTTGGTGACTTCTTTCCAGCGTCTGAAGTCCTTTCAAAAGTTATTGGAGAATTTTTAGCACCAAAACAACCCCATCCACAACTTATATCTCCTGTTGTATTCCAGGTTAATGTGTTTTATTATTTTTTATAGCATTACATTTTTTCTTGTAAATTAAATTTTTTAGATTCATAATTTTTATTCTACATTATTTTATAGCCTTAAACAATTTTTTATATATATACATTTGTATATATATAAATTCTATGTATCTTTGTAAATAACATTTGAATAACCTAAAATGGTAAATTTTAGGAAATTTGAAAGTTCATTGCGCATGTAAAACTTCAGTAAATGATTGAAAATCATAAAAAGTTGAAAAATATGGTTGATTTAAAATATTTTTGACTCAACACAGTGTCTGAGACATGAACACAATTTTCATTATGTAATTTAAATTGTATACAAGTAGTATTCAATTGAACCCATTCATTAAATGACATATACATGTGTAAAAATGATACTTTGTGTTGTTGATAGACAGGTATTGAAAAAGTTATCTTGATCTGAAGTATTACTTGAAGAACATTGCATTCTTGTTTAACCTGTTTCTTCTAGCAAGAACATACGAGGTGTGATAAAAAATACAGTGAATGAATTTTTATAGCAGCAATTACTTACGCTGCATCTATTTTGACTAGTATGTCTCATACCCTCTTGTGTTAAGGCAGGCAGTGACAAGTTTGAACACGTTCCGGCTTGTCAATCTGCTTCTATAGCCACTACAGTGAGGTTGTGTTTGCATTGTCTGTTGTGAAACATGGATCTTGAACAACACATTAACATTAAGTTTTGTTTCAAGATGAAAAAAAGTGACTTCATGGCCAAAATTTTTACTGGGGATGAAAGTTTGGTCTATGATTATGAACCTGAGACAGAAATTCAGAGTTCTCAATGGAAAACCAGTAACTCAACCTCGCCCTAAAAAGGCCTGTCAATCAAAGGTCATAGTCATTGTTTTTTTTCAATTGTGAGGGCATAGTGCCCCCACAAGTTTATTCAACAAGGGGAACAACTGTAAACTCCGAATTTTACAAGGCAGTACTGGAACATTTGCGAAACGATGTGCGAAGAAAGACCTAAAAAATGGGCCAACAGCTTTCTTCTTTATCATGACAATGCACCATGCCACAAGTCGCTTTTGATTCGCGAGTTTTTGGCCGCTAAAAGTCTTCCTGTCTGTCCACATCTGCCTTACTCACCAGATTTAGCACCATGGGAATTCTGGCTTTTCCTGAAAATTAAAAATGTGCTAAAAGGGAAACGTTTTGATACCATTCCTGACATTGAGAAGGCCACAACAGAGCTGCTGAAAGCCATTCCAAAAGAAGCCTTCCATAAATGCTCCCAGTCATAGATTCAACGTTGGGATAAGTGTATTGCTATTCAAGGACAGTATTTTGAAGGAGATTAATTCATATTTAAGGTAACTTTTTTACTTTTTTTTTTTCAATGTATTTTTTTATCACACCTGATATAGTTGATAAGGTCCATATATATATCTGAATCTTTAGCTGAGAAGGTTATACATAGCTCAACACAATCAACAATGTTGTTGATTGTGTTGAGTATCACACTTTCAGCTCTATTTGCAATCCATCTATAATATGTTTCTTTAATTTTTAAATGTTACTGTAAAGTACAAAGAAAATACTTACACTGGGTGTAATTTTTTTGTATGCATTGTGTAGCTGTTAAATTTTAGTGAAAATAAATTTGATATATTTTATAAAATGATAGTGCGCACAGTGTTCCCTATTATTGCTTTCTCTACATACCATAAAATATATCTGCGTATATATATATATATAATATATTTTATTTTTAATTGAAGTTTGTTGGTAAAACACTATTTCAAAAGTAATTAATAAAAACAGCATTTGAAGTGGTACATTCAGTTTTAATTTTACATCTGCTGTAGTTCTGTAATTAAAGTTAAAAACCAATTAATTTGTTCCATAATGATAATGTGGATTGTATTAAGTTTTATTTTTATTTGTTTAATATGAATTTCAAAAAACAATTCTTTATATAGTATATATCAAAAAGAATAACCGAATCTCACAGACATGTTTCTTAATAAAAATGTATTAAAATTACAAAACAAATTAGATACTATTCAAAAATGTTTAAAATTTCAATTACCAAGTTTAAATGTTCCATTGCCCTCCATCTGCTGCACGGATAACAAGATAAAAGACATGGATAACAAGACGTTGTGGAAGAAATTCTTCCACAATGTATTGCAATCATCATTACAGCTTCTACCAGCTGTAATTGGTATTGTGACTATGCAAGCATCATTTTAACATATACCAAACAGTCATATAAGGTATTGCAAGTTCTTGGTTAGTGTGACAAGTAATTTTTTCTGACTTCGCTAAAAATCCTCTTGAATTCATTGTACATTTTTCTCTATTATGCGAGGTCACCTAGACTCTTCTTCCTCTTACACAAACTTTGATTCTTCAAATTGTTTATACTGGTGATAAATGTTTTTAGCCAATGGTGGATCAGTGCTGAAAAGAACGCTGAATTGTTATATAAACTCTGGGATGAAATTTGCACCACTTTCAAGTCGTGCAGATTTCATTCACTAGCCATACTTGATAGGATATGTTTTGAAATCCAGCCATTCTTTTTTATACATTCTGTATTTTGGATATTTAGTTAATTATATAGGAAAAATTATTTTATTTTCCAATATAAACTAAATAATCTTTCTTTCTTTTATTCATTACAAATTTTAGATGCAGTAGTAAATATGTAATCAGTAAAAGACATTTTCAATTTATTGTCTAAACCTATAATTTTTCATGTGTTTTCCTGTTCTCAAATAACTGCCTTCAGTAGAATTCATCCACATATACAAAATATTTCATATTTACCATTATATGTTTTTTTAAATATTTTTCATTTTTCTTTTTTAAGTTTGTAGAACATAAAATTAAAAAACAAAAGATTATTTATGAGCCTTCCAACATTATATAATCCTCATGTACTTATACTAGAATACTTATACTCTTAGCTGTAGGATACTTTTTATCATGCAGTGCATAACTTTCTCTAAAACATCTAAGATATATAAACTACAAAGGCCCGGTTTAACATTACAATTGTCCATTGAAATCTGTATTTTTAGCCTATGGGTAAAAATTGCACAATTTTCACAAAAATATTTCATGAAAATAAATAGAAAGTATAGAAAGTTTTTCTATAAAAATTTTTTCTCAAAGACTGAGCAGATCTTTTTTTGGTTGAAGTAATTAATTTTTGTATGTCTCTACAAACTTATCTGAGTATCTTTGAGAAACTAAAACTAAAAAAATAATAATTTTTTGTTATTCTTTAAGTTTTGATTTTTTGAAACCACTGCCTAATTAGGTTGTCAGTTTTTAACTTGGTCTGATTAAATTTAAAGAAAAATTGAAAAAAAGGATTTTTGTAATTCAGTTTTATTTGTATGTTTTAAGTATATTTTGTGTATGTGTGAAAACTGATTATTATATAAGGCAGGAAGAATTACAAATTCATTGTAAAGATCTTTAATGTAATTTCATATTATTTTTTTTTTTTTTTTTTTTTTTTTTTTTAGGTATTCTCTCAAGCATGTAGTGAGCAACAGTTACCTTTGCTGCAGGCTTGGGTTGTAATGTCATTACCAAATTTTACTCAAGGAATTCCAGTACCAATAGCAACATGGTGCCTCAGTTGCTTCTTTATCAGTGCTTCCACAAATCCTTGGCTAAGATCATTGTATCCTTTAACGCATAGGAAAAAAGTTAATTAATATTTCATACTTTGTTTTCTTGTGTCATAAATATTTCATTCAAAAAAGAATGATATGTCTTCATCAATATGTAAAGAGAAATAGTAATTTGTTTTTACATTAATTTATTTCTTTAATAAGAAAAAGAAATAATATTTAAACAATTTATCATAATACTTATCTTTCATTTTTGGGAAGGCTTTAAATTATAATTCATATAACCTTATTCTGCAAGAGCTGGATATCTCATGTAGGTACTTGAACATTAGAATATAAAGAAAGAAAGATGAAATGCTGACAACTGTATTTAAATTTTGATAAATCGCTTTCTTTAGATCTTTAAATTTGAAAGTCAGTTACATTTTTGGTGAATTTTATGGTGATTATAACTGCTAATGATCATAATCATTAATACTACTTAAAAAATGCTTAAAATATCTCGAAACAAGATAAAGATTATAAAATTTTTTTAGTTTAGTACAGTACAGTATATTAAAATGCAAGGTGAAAACGTTTGATGCAAGGTAAAAGATTGTTATTATTATTGATATTTTATGTTAAAAGATTTTATGATTATTTCATTTACTGGAGTTATATTCTTGAAAGCCACTATCCTTTCATGTATTTTTATAGACTTCTCCCAGCATATTGTACCTACAAAATGTGTATCATTTGTTAGGTGTTTTAGCATTATAAAAAAATCATTTAACCGTTTCCAAGAATAACAGTGGCAGGTTTACTAGGGAAAGTGAAGAGTAAATTGATTTCCCATCGGCTTTTATTGAACCAAATGTACTTTTGTATGTCATTGTACTAACTCAGTTAAAATTCATGTGATATTCAGTTACACCGGTGACACTTTCAGTCCCATTCACTACAATCACTGGTTATACATTGAACATTATTACTTTCAGAGAAAGCAACTATATCTGGTATTTCTTGTAACTCAAGCACTTTACATATATCTCAGTCATAAGTCCCGTCATTTGTTTCCAATATCCTCATTACACCGGCTTCTTTTCATGTATGAGCTGTTCTTTCATGAATTGTTTTCGTGTCAAAAGCTGTATAATCTTCAAAGCATACACACCGTGATTAATATCCCTATGTTTTGGCACCAGTATCTGAATACTGAAAATTGTACCTCTCTTAATTACACTTCTGATTACAAATTATGAATCATTTAAGTGTTTTTCATTTCTTTAGTATATACTATCACAAAAAACATGAAAAAATACTTTTAAAATATGACTCATCAAACCGATGTAAAATATTCTCTGCACTATTTAGCATTTCATATACTTTGCTATGTAACAAAGATTGAAAGTAGCTAATTAGATCAATAATGTAATCTGAGTTATGTGCTGAATTGAGAAATTTTCTTATGTATCTCTGTAGTTCATAAATAATTTACATTATGTGCTGAAGAGTCTTTTAGGTTAATCATAGATATTATGATGCTCAGATGAACAGTGCAAATCCTTTCAACATTATAAGCAGTATTACCAAAAATCAGAAGATAATCTGATGAAAAGTAAGTAGAAATTTACAATAAACAGAAAATCTTGAAAAATAATAGATTCTTTTTATAAGCTGTTCTCACATTATTGTACTACGACCCTTTTAACCATCCAAATCATGCCTTTGTACTGTCTTTAATCGAACCAGCCCTAGGCAATAGGCAAGGTAGGTAACTGCCTATGGTGGCAAAATTTAGGGGTGGCAAAACCACCTGAATTTTTTTTTGTCTTCAGTTATTTGGCTGGTTTGATGCAGCTTTCTAACATTCCCTATTCATATACCTTTTCATTTTGCTATACCCCCTACATCCTACATCACTAAAAATTTGTTTTACATATTCCAAACGTTGCCTGGCTGCACAGTTTTTCCATCTACTTGTCCCCCCAATATCAAAGCGATTGTTCCAGGATGCCTTAAGATGTGGCCCATAAGTCTGTCTCTTCTTTTAACTATATTTTTCCAAATGCTGCTTTCTTCATCAGTTTGCCACAACACCTTTTTATTTGTCACTTTATCACTTATCTGATTTTTAACATTCTGCTGTAGCACTACATTTCAAAAGATTCTAATCTTTTCTTCTCAGTTGCTCCGATCGTCCCAAGTTTCACTTCCATATGAACCTATGTTCTAAACATATGCGTTCAAAAATGTTTTCCTGATATTTAAATTAATTTTTGATGTAAGCAAATTATATCTATGACTGAAAGCTTGTTTCACTTGTGCTGTTCAGCAATTTATATCGCTCTTGCTTCATCCATCTTTAATAATTCTACTTTCCAAACAACAAAATTCTTCTACCTCCGTAATCTTATTTGTCTTCTTATTTTTATATTCAGTGGTCCTTCTACATTATTTCTACTACTTTTCATTACTTTGATTTTACCTTGTTTATTTTCATGCAATAGTTCTTGTGTAGTACTTTATCCTTGCCATTCATTTTTTTTTCTAAATGTTTTTTACGCTTAGCAAGAATTACTATATCATCAGCAAATTGTTGCATCTTTATCTGTTCATCTTGCACTGTTACTCTGGATATAAATTGTTCTTCAACTTTATTAACTGATAGTTCTATGTAAAAATTAAAACCTAACAGGAAACTAAATGGTAGATAATATGTCTTGCACCTGTAGGAGACTAGGCCTCAACTTTTGTTTGTGAAGACCCAGGTAGATGTAAGTTGTCGTCAGTTTTATTTAGGATTTGTACCGCAATAGTCCTTTTATCCTTACAGTGAAGTACCTTGAGCTATGGATACATTAGAATGCCATGTTTCAAAGACACCAACATTCTGACCAACCCTTCAAGTGAATTGTTGGTCAAGCCAACAAAATGGCTGATACCAGTGATCAGATACCAATGAGCAACATCTAGGGAGGGGGTACATGCACATCAGAGTTTTGTCCAGCATAGTGCTCTTGCAAGTCTTATACAGAGTACCATTCTCTCATCACAATGACAAGGGAAAAGCCTGTGTAATTCTTAGCCAGGTGCACAGGGCTATCTCCCTTTGAGAATTTTGTAGGTACTGGATCATCTTAGGCGGTATGACACCAGCATAGTGGGCTGAGTTTCCACTCTGAATTCCTTCTCTTGGTGTTTGTTCATATCAATGCAAGTCTGATCCCAGAAAAAGGTTCATAATGCCGTAGATAATAATTCTCACTTAATTTACTATTTACAATTTGTAGATAGTAATAACATTATAAAAGATTGTATCTTCTGTAAAAGTATCACTAGTGCAAAGGCTCAAGATTTGTTTGAGATCCTTGATACTTTTACAACCATAGAGTTTAGAGTGAGCAGCATTTAGTGAATTTTTTATGAAAAGATGAATGAATATCCACTCCTAAGTGATAAACTTCAGAGAATTAAAATTCTATTTGGAATTTCTTAATTGTTGTGATGACTTCTTAATTGTGAAGCCGGGTTTTTGGTAGTTGCTGTAATAAAATCTAAATATGATGTGAAAATCAGTGTGTAAAAGGGAATGAGGGCGGCTGAGTCCGATTTAATTACACGATTTAAAAAAAATTACAGCGATCAACAGGCTCATCCATCCCTTAATTAGTAAAGTTAATTGAATTTGTTCAATTACAGTTTTTTCTAATCTAAAATGTTTTTTAATTCATTTTTACTTAACCGTGCAAAAATTATCAGCTATTTAGCAAAGTGTACTTGTTAAATTTTACATTGGGTGTCTTGGGAAAATCTGGATTGAGCAAGGAAAAGGTTTGGGACCACTGTATTAGTGTATTCCCTTAAAAGTTTATAAAATTTAGTTTCTTATAACACAACTAATTCTCATTAGAATTGCAGTACATAATCATAATAATATGTTAACATTATAAGACATGTAATGATGTTTTGGTTAATTAGTTTAAAAAAAACCCATTCACTTTGAATGTTGTATAATCTTTTATCACACTCCTTTAAATAGCTTCTATATAGGGTAAATATATCATTTTTTCTAAAATGAAAACTATTACATGCATTTAACAACTTGTCTTTATTAACTTTATTTAATTTCTTCTAAAATGCCTATGGATAATAAATGGAACTTCTTTAACACATGCTGTACGATTAAGTGTATTAATTTTCTTAAAACAGTAAATTAGTTATGCATAATTTAAATCGGTTCTCTTTACTGAGTGTGAAAATATTTCATTTAGTTCACATAAAATTGGTTCCTGAAAATGAAAGTATTAAGATGAAACTTTGCTAACTGAAAAATGTAAAACAAGGAAGTAGAATATCGTATGGTTTTTGAGAGAAAAGATTTCTTATTTAATTAATTATCACTTATTTCAGATTTATATTTAATAGAATTACTAACTAAAGTTATAAAACTAAAGAATATTATATTATACTGGTATTTAGAAATAATTATAAGTATCTAATAAATAATATAATTTACAGATTCAACATTTTATGCATAACAATACTGATTTAATAATTACTTAACGAATTAAAATTTTAAATCTTTTATACTTGTACCCATTAATATTTGAAGATTAATAAATTGTTTATTTATTATAATAACAAACTGATTTGTTACATTATATCAGAAATTATAAAATTAAGAGATGCTGTATATACACAAACATTAATAATTCCAGCTTTTCCATTGTAAGTTTATGAACATGCTTCCTAAGCTGTTTTATTGTATTCATATTTATTTTACTTCAGTTTAAATAATTATTTTTCCTTAGCTAATTGTTTCAGATTTCCGCATGTCCAATCAAGAATAGGAAGATGTACATATGAAGATAAGAAATTGCTTTGTATTGCCGCATCAGACTTTTACAATCAGGTTAATTATACATGCTTATTGATTTTTTTTTTCTAATGTTATATCGTTACCTACATATGAGTAAACATTTGGAACAGAAAAATATATGTGTGTGGTTCAGAAAGTTCTCAGCCTAACACAGATATTTTACACAAATGATCAAATGAATATTTTAAGTATGAACTTAAAGGTTCACACTTAAGTATGAACCTTTAGATGGTGTGCTGCAAAATTTCAGATATTTACATTTAGTTGCTTGTTTGTGGCAATAAAATAAAGAAAGCCAACTTTTGGCATTTTTTGGAAAATGGATACAAGGCATATTCATAAAGTAAAGGCTGTTGCTTTATATTTGAATATTAGTGGATCTGAAAATAGCTTCACACTTGCAGGGCCATCTATTGGCTATTTATAAGTCGTTTGCCTGCCAGTAAATGCAGATCGTAGTGTCCGTGACAATTATTTCTCCCGCCAATTGTGAGGTGCGTGCTGGGATTCAATTTTTGTGTGCAAAGGATCTTCAGCTGCTGAAATTCATCGGCAATTGTGCGTAGTGTATGGACCAATGTATGAAAGGTTAGAACAATGATGTTGAGACTTTAAAAAAGGCCACACAAATGTGCATGACGAAGAGCATAGTGGCAGGTCCAGTATTCAGACAAAAAAAATCATTGAACTATGAACTGAAAACTGCGATGTGATTGGCAATTGATGATTAGTGCTCTGGCTGATTAATTTTTGGTTATTGGATCGCATTTCTATTTGTTACAGAAAAGCTGAGATAGCACAAATTGTGTGCAAGGTGGGTACCAAAATGCTCACCGACCAACACAAAGAGCAAAGAATATGCAGTAATTTTCAAGTGTTTGTGGACGAATATTGACAAGATAGAGATAATTTGTTTTCCCACATTGTTAAAGTCAACGAGATGTGAATTAACTACACTAATGCAGAAACAAAACAGCAGTCAATGCAGTGGTGGAGTAATGTTTCTGTAAAAAAACTCTTTTAATTTAATTTTTTTAAATCAATTTTAAATGGTTTGGTAATTTATTGAAAATGGTAATAAATGACCATTTGTCATTTTCAATAACAAAATGCAGCCTGATTTTGTTGCAAAAAGATTTGATGGCTTAATAGTTTTTTAGTTCATGATTTTTTTTTTATGTAAAAATTTGATCTAGATTTGATACATACAAGAGTGATGTATGTAAGTTCAGCGTATCTTCCTCCAAGATAATATCATGCTGCCAGTTTCAACTTTACTAAATAAATTGAAAGCTTGCATAATTATTGTGGCTAAAATTAATTAAATAAACTTTTATTGTTTTATATTTTTTATTGTAATGTGATATAATATTTATTTTGCATTTAAAATGTAATTAGATTCTTTATTAATTTTTTTTTCTTTATATATAATTTAAATTTATGAAGTGGTAAAATGAATTCTTTTTTAAGGAGTAATAAAATTGTTTATTGATAAGTTTGTAACTGCTGTTACATGTGCAACAAGCTTATTTATGATAGATTGATACTAGTTAATTAATCAGATCTTTTGAAAGCCAGAGTTATTTAGTAGTTTAGTAATTGCTGTATTGATTTCAGTTTATTTATTTGCATAATAACTAAAGATGTGATTTATTAGTGAATTGATTTTTTTTTCAGTTAAGTGATATTTCTCAAAAGGAAACATTCCTGCGCACATTTACTGAAGCTGCCAGCATTCCCAAGAGTCCATTTTCAGATATAATTGCATGTATCTCTCAAACGTAAGAAATGTATTTATTCTCTGTTCTTTTTCACATTAAGTGATTTAGTTTGTTTGAATTGAACTGTAAATTTCAAACATCCAGAAATATTATTTTTTTATAATGCAGTAAAATATTTCTGCAGATCTAAGGATTGAAAGACATCTTACCAATTATTTTATGTGATGGTTAAATTTGTTAATACTGATAAAATAGCTCCTTTTGTAACAGTCTGATTGGCAATTGGAGGGTGTTCATCAAATCAAGTCCTAGCATTGCAGCATTGTTTAACAATATCATTGCAGAAAAATCTGCTAGTATTAGGAGTCCATTGTTTTTTACCTATCATTTCATCCTTTTGTATTTATATGTTTGTAAAACTGTATCCAATGTAAATAAAAACTCTCTTGACAACATGAAGATCTTCTTCTTTTAAAAGATTTTTCAAGCAAAGTTTAATTTCAGTGTTTATTGTTAATTGAGCTTAATTCTATGTTCTGTACTTTATTAAAATATGCTAGGATAGATTCAATAATCCAATTTATTCAATAAGTAAAGATACAAATTGCTCTGGAGCTAAAATGATTTTAATCAATGTGAAAATCTTTTCACTTTTCAACATAATCTTCACCAACAACAATACACTTGTCCCATCTCTGATCAGCTTATTTAAGCCTGATGAAAAAATTTTTATCTTGATGTCAGACCCAATTTGGCACATTTTCTTTAATTCATCATTCCCACTAAATTCTTACCATTTAGCACCTCTTTGAGTGGACCAAACAAGTGGAAATCCAATGGGGCAAAGTCAGGACTCTATGGTGGGGGGGGGAGGTGAGATAATATTTCCCAATACAGTTGTTGATGATTTCTCAAGTTACAGGAGGTGTATGAGGCTGGGCATTATCAGAATGGTACCTTTATGCTGAGATCTAGGGTCCGCAATATTGCTGGCTTCACTTTGTTATAATCATTTCAAACTATATGTGCTGTTTATTATTTGCTGATCTAAACAAACAGCAAAAAATGGGCCTTTTCTATTCCAAAGGATTATCATCATGATTTTTCCTGCTGCTAGTCAAGTTTGGAATTTTTCTTGACAGGTGAACTTGTGTGCTTTCACTTTATGGTCTGTATTTTTTATTCCAGGTCATAATGGTAAATTTAAGTCTCAACACAGGTTGGAATACTGTGCAAAAATGCTTCTATAAAACCTATAAAAAATAGCTATATAAAAGAGCTTCTATAAAAACCTTCTTGCTGATACTATTTTTTCAGCTTTGTGCCCATACAAAGTCTTGTCTTGTGATTATCTGTCAATTCTCTTGGAAACCGTCTTTAAACTTGTTTTACAATTTTTGACCTTGTTGGTGATAATTTTATGATAATGTGAGGAAAAAATTAGCATATTCTGTTTTTGTGACTCATTGATTTTCACATTAACATTTGCAACAAGTTTATCCGTAACAAATAGAAAACACACCATTATGCATATGATGCAACTGTTTGACTGTGGGCCAGATCCGTGTAAACTACATATCTTACATGGCCTTACATTAAAAATTTAAATTATTAAGGGACATTCAGCGCATTCTAGAAATGTTAAGATACCCTAGACCGGGTATTGTTACTTCTAAGAAGAATTAATATTCTTAATAAGATTTAATGAAAATCAACCATAAATTTTATTTTGTGTCTCATGTTATATATTTTATCATAATGGTTAGTTTCTTTTACTATTTAATTTTAATCTTACTATTATCTCGGTTTTCATTTAAGTTTTAACCTTATTTTATTAATATTTTAATATCGAAGAAGGTTTTTGTTACTTTTTGACCTTGGTAATGCGAAAACGGTTTTTCACCCAACAAAAGAAAAAAAAGAAAAATATATATACTGCACAAAATTCATGATAAATTTCAGTAGGTTTTTTCTGTGAATGAAATGGATGCAGTTTACTCTTCCTAGTCGACGGGATTTTCTCTATCAGCAGCCATTTCAAACGAGAGTTTTACAGATACAGACAAGCAAATGATACTTCCAATAACACTACCAGAACCACACTGAACTGGACTATTCAACTGTGCAAAGATAAAATTCCTATCTCCACTTCTTTGTGCAATACCAAAGACCAGAAGTTAATTTCTCAATAACCCTTATACTTTAATCTTTACTATATACATCCACAACGGTATATGTTTCAGCATGGCCTGTTTCATCAAAACTGAACATTAATGAGCTGAGTATTCACTCTAGAATTACTTCAGCTAACCTGTTGAATAGTTTTCAATGACTTTTAACACCTGTACATGCATTCTTATGTAATATACTCTATTTCTCTATCTTATATCTAATTCATCTTACTTATAATATTAATTGCAATTTAATATAAAAATTTTCTTTTTTTGTTATTTCATATATGATTTTTCTTTTTTTTAGTATAAAATTTTTTGTTTTAGTTTATTCAGATTACTACAAGTCCTATATAGCCCCAGTCTATGAAGGGAAGATGGACTACCAGCACTAGTACTGATTACAGTAGAAAGATTAATCGACTTTTGATTATACATAGAGTAATGGTTTTAAGTAGATTGCCTACTTATTTTAGTTTGGCTAGATACATGTACCACTATTAAGTAAGCTCTTGTAAAATATTGCATAAACAGATGATTTGTAGATAGATAATAAATGTAATGGTAATCTACCATTACTATAATTAATTAATTATACATTGCTTCCAACTTCCAGAGTCTTGAGTAGACCAGTATTCTAAATATTAAGATATTTATTTAAAGTAATAAGGATTTTTGTGATTTTCAGGTAATTATTACCATCATTGAAGTAATCATCATTATTGATTACTTATCAACGAATATGTTGTTGCTGAGTGTCATCTACTGTATGCGAGTTTGTTAAAAGTTGTAAGACAGTTTCCATCAGTCAAACTTTAGTAAATATCTAGGCCTATTCAACTTGTGCTGCATAAAATACGTACAGCCAGTCGTTATTTTTTTATAGACTTTATTTATTAACAGATTGTAGTATGTGACGTAATCACAAATTCTTTTTGTTAGAATAGGTGTGTTAAATATTATAATCATTTGTTGAATTGTAACATTAAATATGATTATTTTTAATATACGTTTCATTTTTTAATCCATACTTTCTTTTTTTTAAAATAATATTTATTTTGAATCTTGTTTTTTTAATTTTTTAGTGTTATTGATTGGTAAAACAGTTTCCTAAGTAACTACAAGTGGTAACATAAAATCTGGGGAAGCTGAAACCCCAGTATTGTTAATTCAGTAATGATTTCTACTGCATTCTATTCCTTTTCTTTCTTCTCCTTTTTTGTTTAGCTGTAAAGCTGTTGTACTTTTATATTCCTTTCTGAGGTGTTAAATTATATATCAGTATGAAAACAATGTTAATAGAAGGAAAATAAACTTCAAAATAAAATAAAATCAGTGTTAAAAAAAATTAGTGATACTACGTAGTTCTTTGAACTTCAGCTTCCTGAAGTCAGTACTAAATTAAAAATTAAGGCTAGCAAGTTGTTAAAAATTGTTTGTGTTTAATTTGTTGCTAACTTAACTAAATCAAAATAACGAAGAATTGTATATTTATTTTACATTTAGTGAGTTTTTAATTTATTTATTTTCTTAAAATCATTTTATTTTATTTTATACTACAAATAGCTTAAAAAATAACATTGACAATATGAAAAACACTTAGCAAAAAATCTGAAAGTTAAGAAATGTGTATTATGATAAAATAATAAAAAGTATTCAAAGAAATGATATTAAATAAATGACATAAAACATGAGTAAGGCTGTCTGCAATGCAGGAATATGTGTATTTTTTTTTTTATTTCTACCTTTTAAATAAATTTCTTGAAGTTACAGATGAAATTCTTAAAATATTTAAATGATTGCAAACTTTATGATATTATGCTACAGTAAGCCACTAGCAAGTAATGATGATTTGAGAAAAAAGCATCAAATTGTTACAAGAACCTGCCATTTTTTGTTTAAAAAAGCTTCACTTAAGTTACCTGGAAACTTATTGGAGGACCACCAGATTTGCATCCTCTAAAATAAACCAAGAATTTCCAAAATTAGTGCATTTGGTTGTGAATAAGAATTGATTATTTATATTAAAAAAATAAAAATTTGTTGCTAGATTGAGAACTTTTTTTTTAGCCATAAAGAATTGCCTTTGTAATTTTTATTTAAATTTCTTTGTATTTGAGATCCCTTCAGTTCAAAAATACTAAATTCTTGGTTATTGGACTCTAATTTAAGTATATGTATGTGGTAGTCTGTATTTGACGTAATGTTTCAGAAAAGCTTATTTTTCAATTTATTGGTTGTAGTAGTGTACAATAGAAAAATAAAACCAGTTATATTTTCAAAAAATCAATTGAAGGAATGCCATACCTCAAGGAAGGATGGAATTATAAAACACAAATCATATGTCGAGAAATAGTATATTTTTTTTTGTCTTCAGTTATTTGACTGGTTTGATGCAGCTCTCTAAGATTCCCCATCTAAGAAATAGTATTGATATAATACCAAAATAATTTTTTTTAAATTCCATTATAAAATTTATCAGTTGTTTAAAACTTCTCTAACATTTAATGAATTTAATCTATCAGCTTGAAATTTTTTTTTAAATGAAATATTATTAATATAGTTTTCAACATTTATCTCAGAATTAGGAGGTTAGTACCCCTCCTGGAACATACCCCCCCCCTTCTTAAAAATAGGAATTCAATACTTTTTTTTATTATTTGCCAGTTCAATTAAAATCCATAAAAAAACAATTTTCAGAATTTCAATCTGCAGTTAAGTTTCACTAACAAAATCAAATAGGCAGATAAATAATGTTAAAAAAGATTAATGTAAAAAGATAACTTTAATACATTTTTTCAGTTATCTGTTCTTGGGGGACAGGCCTCAGAAATATAGTTTCAATTACATTAATTGTTTATAATATATTTCATAGATTACAAAAATTAGCATAAACACCCAATAATTATGTTTAATGAGAAAACAAATAAACCAAAAATACAATGAACATAAATATTTACTAATATAATGTAACTTATCTTTAATTCTGTTTTGTGTAAATTAAAATTTTGTAATTGTAAGTTAAATTTTTTTCTGTATTGTATAATGTTATTTATTTAAAGAAATTATTATTTGTTCAGTGAACTTCTTGTTATAATGAAGGCAACATTTATATTGTTACTCAAATATGCTTAAAAGGTTTTACATGTGTATATGATATACTCAGACACACATACGTGTGCGCATGCATGCACGTGCACACACACACACACACACACACATACAGCAAGAGAGAGGGACAGACATAAAGGTTCAAATCCTAGTAAAGGTTTTACTTTTATACAGATCTGAATACTAGATCATGGATACTGGTGTTCTTTAGTGGTTGGGTTTCAACCATGAGTGATCATCCTGAGATTGTACAAGACTTCATTCAGATTCATACATATTATCCTCATTCATACCTTACCTTATATAATACCTTCCTTAAGTAATACCTATTCCTTACTTAAGTATGTACCTTACCTTAAGTAATACTTAAGGTATTCCTTAGGTAATACCTTACAGTAGTTCTAGAGACTAAACAGAAAAACTAAACAAAGAGAGATATTCCTATTAAAAATATAATAAAAATAGATATTCCAGGCAAAATGTTAAAATTGATGAGTAGTCATGGAAAAGTTGATTTTTTTTAAAGGTTCAAAACATAAAAATCACATTTACCACAACTGTGGTTCTTTGATAGCATATGCAAAAAATCAAATTTGTTCTTGTTATTGAAAACATCAGTACAGTTGTTGCCTATTATAAGGGAACACATCCTTCCAGGTAGTATTGTTATTCCATTCTAAATAAATGGAAAGTGTATAGTAATATGGCAAAATGAAGATCATCAGTTTAAATTGTGAATTTTGAAAATAATTTTGTAAACCTACATATACAAATATCAGGCATATATATCTGTACAAATAGTTCAGAGCACATGGAAACTTGATCAACATGGCCTGTGGTTTCATAGCTAAAATTATTTTATCTTTTATTTAAGTTAATCATATATTTTCTCAAATAACAACTGTGTTTTAGGGTACATTTAATTGGGAAAAAGAAAATGTATATATACAGAGTGATTCAGGAGGAAGGGCAATACTTTAACAATTCATTCTAGAGGCTAAAAACAAGAAAAAAGTTCATATAATCATAGGTCCAAAAACGCTTCATTAGCAAGTTATACAGGATTACAGATTTTGCCCGAGTTTCTGTTCCTCCAGGTAAATTAAGGCTTTCTGAAATCCTGGGAAGGTCAATTAGGGAGCAAATTCAATTGTTTCTTATGGTTTTTGAGCTGGGAAATCGAAAAAATAGGTCCCAGAACTGTATCTCTCTAAGATATCCCATGTAAAACGCCAAAAATATAAATATAAAAATATTCAAAAAACACATTTTTTTACGTTTGATGTACAATAACATTGTTAAATTGGCAATAAATCATACATTTTTTAAACCTACATTGTAGAGAATTTAATTATAAGAAGATTTAATTATAAGAAGACAGAAAACAAATAAAATTTTAAACATGTTGACTCTTATTAACAACAAAACAGATTGAAAAAACTTTTTCATTATGTACTGTAGAAAATAATTGTAGGAAGAAAGAATACTTACTGTGTTTTTATAATAATGATAAAATGCTGCTTACAAGTAGTATTTCTTGTGGTTTAATAACTTTTAAAGAATGCCACCGTTGTATTCAATGCATTGTACTAGATTTTGTGTTGCCAGTCTAACGGTATCTTTGCGTTTCTTGATTATAGCTGCAGCGTTGAGAATGCAAGCAATCAGTTCACTGCGTGTCTACTTTTTGCTTGTAAACTTCATTTTTCAACCATCTCCACAAACAATAATCCAATGGAGTGAGGTCTGGGGATCTCGGTGGCCAATTAACTGGCCCTCCACGTCCTATCCATTTACCAGCAAACTTTTCAAGACATTGTCTTACTTCATTAGTGAAATGTGTAAAAGCTCCATCAAGTTGGTAATACATTTAAATTCGATTTGCTAAGGGGATTTTTCGAGCAATATAATAAATTCATTACGTAAAAATTCCAGATAATTTCTTCCTGTGACACAATGTTATAGTATGAAAGGACCAATTAATTGGTCATCTATGATACCAGACCAAACATTCACTGAAAATCATTGCTGGAAGTTTTTTCCACTGTAGCATGTGGGTTTTCTTCAGACCACCAATGCGCATTCCATGTGTTGTTTATTCTGTTTTTGTTTAACCTCCGGAACCACCGTTAAGGTATCTTCAGAGGATGAGATGAATGAATTGTAGCGTGTGTGAAAAATGCCATGCCTGACCGGGATTCGAACCCAGGA
>JAAAKQ030259409.1:0-10786 GCA_010016005.3 Zanna intricata | reverse complement strand
AGAAAAAAGATTTTTTCTGAACTTCCGATATATCGGTAGTTCGTCTTCAAGGGCTTTTTTGCCAACTTCCGATGTATCAGAAGTTAGTCCTCTAAGGGTTAAGTTATATACTAATGAGATAAATTGCTTTGAATTATTCGCCTATTTATAGTATCCAAAACAATTTTGTTAATGAAAAAATCTAATATACTGTATTGAGTAGTAAAACAGTATAATTAAAAATTTCTTTTGCTTGCATTATTGATTAAAAAAAAACATATATGTTTGTTCTTATTACTGCTTCTAGACAATTTTTTTCTGTGTATGTTGAATATATGTGTCCTAAATTATTTTTGTCTAAAAAACCAAAACAACATAAAATAAATTTGTATATGGTAATAAGCTGCTGTATGTATTTTATTTTTTAATTGTGTCATTTTGTAAGTCAGTACAAAAAAAAAAATGTACAATAAAGTCTTAGTTTTTTAATTTTGATAAGAGTACTCAGAAATGTGTGTACAAGATCATTTAAAATTTCATTATAAAAGATTTTCTTTTAAGTTTTATAGCTACGAAGGCATGATTAAGATCTATATATCCCACAACAAAGTAACAATTTGTTTTACCTAATGTCAAATTTTTTTAGTGTTTTATGGTTTGTTTTTAGGTTTTTATTTTAGTTTTTGATATAAAAAAAGTTGTACAATTAATGCTTCCATTTCTTATCAGTCCTAAGATTCATGAGAGATTTAAATATAAACCCATTACTGATTATCATATATTTAAGTATAGTTGAGCCATTCTAGCAAGGTGCTATTCTATTCCTCCCAATTACAGCTGTACTTCTACTCTCCTCCTCCAGTGTCTTGCTATAACTCCTCTGCTATACATTTATGTTTAAGTGTATTTAAGTTACATTATAATATACTCAAAATTTAACTGTGCTTCATTTCTGTAACAACTGAAAATGAGTTCTGTTAAGTTTAGTAGTTTAGCTCAGCTTAGATTATATATTTGAGAATTCTTATTCACAAATGTTTTTATTAGTTTTCTTGCATTAAAAGTGTATGTTCTCATGATTGTATGAAATAATTTCACAAATAAACTCCCGGAAATTACCATTTTTAATTTATTAAAAGATGTTTCAAGCTGCACTTAATATTATTTACATTGTTATAAATAAACTCATAAATAATTTTTTCTTTAATTTACAGATTTTTCGTGAAAGGGAAGAAGATTTAAAAAGGTTGTCTAAACCTCTAGATTGTACTTGTTTTCGCACATCAATATGGGATGAAACACTGTATAGGGTAAATATTTATGCTTTTATATTTTTCCTACTATCCTTTTCAAGTTATAGGAAATTATATATTTAATAGATAATATCAACAGGTTTGAAAGAAAAAGATTGAAAATTTGCTTGTCAAACAGGTGAAGTGAGAGAATGATTCGCATATCACTAACATAATATCTGACTTCCTCACAATTTCTAACAATGCTATCATGGTCGCCAATTATAGTTTTGTATTGTATTTCCATATCAGTTGTTATCAATCTGTAAACCAGTTGGAGCTACTCAATACTATCATTACTTATGATAATCCTTGGAAACATTAGAGATATACTCTTTATGTAGTTGAGATATTGTTCAGTTACTTTTTTCTTCAGAGTACATTATCAGAGCTCTAGCATAGTACATTGATCATATAAAAATGTACGCTGCAGAAATAATATACTTTCACTGGTTTCTGAGTGAATATTATTAAATCAGTTTATGGAGAGGAAAATGTTTAGTTATAATAAGTTTTAACTATAAGGTATATTTCATAAAGGCTATGATAATAAACATTGGAAATTTTTTTTTAATGGAATTTTGTTATTAAATTTATCTGTAAATGGTCTTTTCTTAATTCTATTAACATATGATTCTTATTACTCTAAATTATCATTGTACTACATATAGTTAAAATAATGTGTGTATATTGTCTAATTATATTTTATTGATTTTAGGCATGGTCATCTATTGTCTACATGTTAATTCCAAACGTTAAAGAATTGGAAACCAGTTTGCATCAGTTTGCTAATATAATTGATGCTGATGAAGTACTTTTATTTGAACGTGCAACATTTCTTGTTATTTCACATTGCCAAAGAAGAGATCATCGAGATATGCATCGATTTGAAAAAGTTTCGAACATTATTAAACAATTCAAACTTAGCTGCAGGTATTAGCTTATTTAAAATTTTTTAAGTAATTGCCTGATTTTTCCATTTTTAGCTGAAGAATTTTACATCCTGTCCAATTCGGTGTATAAATTAAAAGAACAGAAAAAAAATTAGTGTACAAGAATTATCTGAACAAATTTGATGTCGTATTAGAAAAGTAATAGTCCTATTAATGAATGGTTGGGCTTTCTTTAACAGGTAACTCATAAAGTTTCCCTTTGTAAATACCAGATAGTGCTGTGATTGCATGAGTAACAGCATATATCAGTCACCATGAATCTACAGATGAAAGCACGATGTGTAGTGGTTTATTGAAACAAAATCAGACACACAAATTCAACACAATATTAGAACTCTGTTTTGGATATAAGAAGGGTGTAGGCAGGCGTAGAACATTATATGAAAAAATGGAGATCATTAGTTAGTCTTTTGTTTGCAGCCCTGGGAAATATTCCAAGAAAATAAAATAACTGAAAAAATAAAGTATGTTCTTCATTTAGTTTGTCATTTGTAAAGACAAACCATGCTTTTACAAATAAAGAACATGGTAACTTGAAATTAATACTGTAATCATGAAGTATTTATTTGAACATGTAACAATTCTTGTTATCTTACGTTGCCAAAGACGAGATCATACTAGTTCAAACTCAGCGCAGGTATTGGCTGCTTATAGGTTAAAGAATGTTTATACACCTTTAAAATGGTAATTTTGTGTTTTAATTTTTACAATGTTTTGAAGAAACGATTAAAATTGTGGCCTTATAAATTTGCAAATTATTACCAGGACATTACATCACAGGATCACACTACTAGAAAGGAATTTGCTATGGCAATGATTGAAAGAATTGAAAATTATGATTGTTACCTTATAAAAGTTATGTTCTTAGACAAGGCTTCATTTTACATATGTGGAAAGGTGAACACTCAGAATGTTTGAATAAGGAGATCAGAGGATCTACATGTTACACTTGACTGTATTAGAGTAGCCCAAAAATAATGTGTGGTGCAGACTGCTTCACAATTGTATGATTGTGGAGAAAAGGCTTTTTTCTTTGTGGAAAAGGCAGTTAATGTGAATCTTGACTTGTTAGAAGGGTTTGTTTGCCCTCTGCTTGAACAGTTGCAACCAAAATCATATTCTAACAAGATGGAGAGCCACCACATTGGGGTTTATTAGTGCATGAATTCCTCAACAGCACAATCCAGTTGCTGGATTGGATGTGGTGGACCGATTGCTTGGGCACCAAATATAACTCCATGTGATTTTCCTATAGGGTTTCATCAAGGATAATATATACAAAACTTGTGTAATGAATATTGATGACCTTAAGGAGAGGTAATTCATAACTTATATGTGTAACTCATAACTTATAGATGTGGTTATAACTAACATGGTATGAAATTGATTACCAGTTGGATATTTTGCGAATTAATTTCTAATTAATTAGTTTTAATTTTTCTAATTTTGCACAACCTGTTTTCTTATCTTAAAAAGTAAATGATTTACTCAATATCAAATTTGTTAAAATAATTTTCGGACACTGTGTATTTAGTTACTTTTAATTGAATTAAGTTTGATTAAATTTGGTTTTGTACATTAAAAATTAAAACAGGTGCCATCAGTGTGCTATATTTCAATGCATTTCCTTTGTGATGTACGAGATTATTATAATTAGTGCTTACTTCAAGTGAGGTTGTTCAATAATTTTGATCACTTACAAATTATAAGCAGAAGAAGTAATCCGTGTAGATTATGCTTGCTTACTTATCTGTTGTTGTACATCTCAAAAACTTTAATTGTGTACCTCTACTGTTAAAGTAAATTTTGGGAACTGTCAGTTACTTCCATTTGTTAAGGAAGTTGGCATTATCTACAGCAAACAACTTGAGCTGTAAATTTATACCTGTTGTGTTTTCTCAAAATTTGATAAATTTTAGCAAATTTGAAAAGCCTATTCTTTTATTCAAATATTAAATGAAGCACTTTATTTTAAGATATTTGTTAAAAATATTTAGATATAATGGAGGTTTAGGGGAGGTGATTACCTTGGTCATCCCTCTGAATTTGCTATTAGATACAAAGGGCAGTTGGAAAATTTTGCAATATATTTTTGTAATTTTTCAAAATAATTTCCATCACACATTATTCATTTCTCCATTCTTTGAAACCAGTCTTCAAAGAACCCTAACAAACTTTGGGGTAGTGAGTGGTCTGGAGCATTATTGTGGTGAAGGTACCATGTGTCCATCCATAGTTTGGGTACAGCTTCTTGAGAGCTTCAACAACCTTTGGCTGGTATTCCTCATTATACCGCTTGTCTGCAGCTGGATGTTTTCAAAAAACCTTTATCGCTGTATAAACATACTGATTGCTAGATTTACACTATATTAAAACTATATTTTGAATATTCAAAGTAAAGTGTTTGTTAGACAAATGTTACTGAAGAACGTAAACAAGGAAGTTACTTTACTAATAATATTTGTGTTTTTTTAACTGGCAGTAACTGCTCTGCTGGATCTAACTGCTCTGATGTCTTCAACATGCTGTGTGAAATTTCTCCTGACGTTTTATAATTTTTATGACCTATAGATGATTTATAGTTTTTTATAGTGATTTTTTAGATCTATAGAGCTGTGTTAAAAATAAACTTAGGATTAAGTTGTAAGAAAGCAGTTGAATATTTTAACCAAAACTAATCATAATATTTATTGCTCACTAAAAATATTTAGCATGACAGTACTTCCAATAATAATCAATAAGCTTAGAATTTTAACTGCTTGTTTATAATTAGTGGTTTAAAATTAGCCAAATTGCATATTGGATAGTCCACCTCTGGATAACTAAGGGTATAAAGTGCACTCATATTCATTTATTAAAGATAATAATTGTTACATTCTTATATATAACACTGACTATGTCAGCCAATTAAGTTACATTTTTTTTTTTATTATTTTGCAGTAAGGTAGCAGCACATTTTCAAAGCATGGAAGTTCGTAACTCAAACTTTGCTGCTTTTATAGATGTTTTTACTTCTAATACATATGTAATGGTGATTGTATCCGACCCTGTTATACGTAAGTTTTTAAAAAGAAATTTATTATTATTATTACAGGATTACGTTTTTGGTTTTTTCTCCTTCTTTAGTGCTTAATATGTATAAGAGTGATATTCAGAATGGGAAGACACAAGTATAAGAAAGTGTTTTTAAATCAAATTTTGGTGAAATTCAGATTATACAGTTTCAGTAATTCTGGTGATAAGAATTTATACACTTTAATACTGGTTTGTCTACAAATATAACAATTTTGTTAAAAAGTCATACATGTGGTGAAATTTGTTGGGAGTTTTCAATTGGTTTAACATATGTAAAACATAATCAAATGATTTAATTAATATTATTGTTATTGTCTAAAATCCATTTCTTACTTTTACAGCTTCTGCAGCGACCTTGATCAATATAAGAAATGCTCGAAAACATTTTGAAAAATTGGAGCGAGAGAGTCAACATCAGAATGCTCTTACTCGGTGATCATATTCTATTGGCAGTTTGATTTTTAGGTGTAATATAAACATAAGAAAAGCCATGTTACTTTATATATACCAGTTAATTACTTTGTAGTTTCTATAGAAATAATTTATCATATTAAAATTCCTATTTGTTAGCAAACTTTTCTTTTGATTGCAATAATTCAGCTGCATTTTAGGAAAAAGAACTCCCTCTGTTTGTATGGATCTCTTCCTTGTACACGGTAACATCTAATGATTATAAAGTTCTTTCATTGTCACATTGTTTGTGACAAAAAATTATTCGTGTTTTTTTTTTTTTTTGTGTTTAATTGGTTTGCCTGCTGGCTCTAGAAGTTTTGCTATTGGTATGCTGGCATGATACCATCATGTACAGATAGTCTTGTGTAGTTCCTTTTTTATTTTAGGAGCTGATAAATTTTTCTACCAGGAAATGTAAACTGACTTTACCATAAATTATTTTAACTTACCTTGTCTTGTATTTTGTTAAACTTTACTTTCTTTACTTTTTGTAAAATGTTTTGTTTAATGTTTCCTTGCTCTTATTTGTTTAAATGGAGAGTTTATTTTGTTTATTTGAAGAGTTGCTTAGTCATTATTTTCAGAAAAATTTTATTGAAATGTACATCATATATGAAAAGAAAGATAAACAAAAATTAAAATAACTAACACAATGTACAATAAAAGAAAGTGATGTTAGAGGTATACAGATGCAAAGATAAAGTGAATAATTTCAAGCTGTTTTACTGTTTTGTATCAGATTGATCCATAGGTTCATTTAAAAGATTTAACTATGTAGAAGATACAGTTAAAAGATGTTCATTTTTATCTTGGTTCTATCTTATGGCAAGCAGTGTGATTATTATTGTTTCACAGAGTTAATGTAAATGCTTAATTTCTTGATAATATAGTCGAGTTCTTTGTAAAACACAAAACAGCAGCTGCATTAGTTAAAAGGCTATTCTGGTGTAGTCAGAAATTTTAAGTAATATTTGTGCTACTGAACATTTTTTTTTTTTTTTTTGTTCATTATGAGGTAACTTTAAATATGAATTGTTTAACATAATGTATCAGTTTTTATTATGATATTAATTTTTCATAATTATTCTAGTCTTCATTCATTACTGGTGTAGAATCAAACAGAACTTAAATTTAATGTGGCGTAATCTCCAATTTTAATATTGTAAACAATAGTTCATAGTTTGTTCATTACATTAAACCTCCTCAGGAATAAATGTCATGTATTGTAAAGAGAAAAAAAAAGTTTTATTTCTTGGTTTTATGTGCAAATGACTTGTTTGTTATTAAAATTCTATGATTGATCGGTAACTAGTTTAAAAATTTGCAGTTATTGTGTAGTTTAAAATTTTTCAGTTATTGCATGTGTGTCTTTCTGTGTGTGATGTGTGTGTGTGTGTGTGCGCGCACGTGCATGAGTGCTTGAATAAGAAAAGATTTCATCTGTGAATAAGTAAGATCTATGATAATTAAAGTATGTAATTATATTTATTGTGATAAAATATTGAGAATAGTTTTGTAAGTACACTGTAAAATTGAGCAATGTTATATAATTTTGTATAAAAGTAATATTAACTTGGGGAAAATGTATTTATTTTTTTCATCATTAAAGTGGTTTGAAATTGTGTTATGTTTTGTTTTTGTCGTCATTATCTTTGTTCCTTAGATTGTGAAAGCAAAAATTGATTATTGGTAAATTATTATTCTACTGAAAAATTGAGCTTTCTTTATAATCTAGCAGAATATAAAAAACTATATTGTTTGCTTATAATATTTTGTTGTCTGATTTTTTTTTTGTGGGCGAAAAACACTAAAGCAAGCGTTATAATCGTCTGGATTAAATAATAATAATACTATTTTAATAATAAAATTTAAAAAAGAAAATATGTATATATAAATAATTAAAATATAAACTTAATAACTAATGGCATTTAAGAACTTACAAGTAATATCACAGAAAAATAAAATTAAAATGCTAAAAACTAAAACTAAATTAAGATTAAAAATTACAATTAAAACTTAAGCTAATATCACAGGTGAAGAGAACTTAAAACTAATATTACAGAAAAAATAAAATTAAAATGTTAAAACCTAAAACTAAGATTAAAAAATATAACTAAAACTAAAGCTAATATCACAGGGGTAAACTATCTAACACTTAAAATTAAAGTATCCATCTAAAACTTAAATATAAAGTAATGCTAAAAATCCATAAGAGGTGTAAAAGGCCCCTTAACGGAAAAAAAAGAAAAAAAAATGTATATTTTAAATTTTATTAAAAACATTTATTTATTTATTTTTTCGTAGGAATCTGAGAACTCTTATCACTGTAGCATCGTTTCTTAGAATATTGTCAGGTAATTTAAATTTGCGACATAAGGCCGCGTAACATATGCAATCTGTCAAGATATGACGCACAGTTAATCGGCAGTTATATCTTATACAGAGTGGTGCATTTTCTCCTGACATAAGGTATCCGTGGGTAGCGCTTGTATGCCCTATCCGCAATCGACAGAGGACGACTTCCTCACGACGGATTTTTCTGCATGAGGATTCCCATAGCAACACAGAATCTTTAATATGCCACAGTTTGTTATCAACTGTAACTGTCCAGTCATCTTGCCACTTTGCGTGAAGAGTAAGTTTTATACAGTTTATAAAGTCACGTGTAATGAAAGGTGGTTGACTACACGCGTCCTTAGCTGCGGAATAATAGAACATGTATGTTCTATTATCAATAACAAATGCGCAACCAATGATATCATCCAGTTTTGATCCATCTGTGTATATTATTGCGTCAGGCTTTATATTTGAAACAATGTGATGAAGACATTGCTGAAAGAAGACAGGTGGTGTTGATTGCTTCTTGTATATGGTAAGATCAAAAATAAAATTTATAGTGCCGATTCTCCATGGAGGATATGAACAGTGAAATGCTGTAAAAACGGAAGGTACATCAACATTTAAAACATTTAGTAACAGTCTGGCACATACACCCATAGGTGCAGTATAACGTGGGTGGTCTTCATATCTTTGAAAATTTCGGTTCTAAAAAACTGCTGTAAAAGCCGGGTGATTCGGTTGCCCTTTAAAACGGGACCAATAAGATGTTAGAATATGGTCATGTCTATCCCAAAGTGATGGTTCACTGCATTCGACAAGTATGCTAGTAACAGGGCTTGATCTAAAAGTGCCTTTAGCAAGACGAAGAGAAGAATGGTGTGTGGCATCTAACATCTTTAAAGCGTTAATTTGCGCAGAAGAATAGGTGATGCAGCCGTAATCTAAGCGGGAATGAACTAAAGAATAGTAGAAACTGTAGTTTCTAGGAGTAGTTTGTCTGATAGTTTATCTTTTGTTTGTTTGTCTGATAGTAGTTTGCAAACATTCGGAGTAAATGGTTGATTTTTTTTTGGTTGAAACAGATTAACAAATTAATAAAATGAATTTTTTTATCACATTATTACATGCTTTCTGTATATCTTATGATTTATTTCATTTGTTAAAATTTCTTTTTAAAAGATTATACACAAATTTCATAATAATGTGATTTAGTTGAAATTATACTGTAATAAATATTAAGTTTAGCTGGAAGAAAATTAAACAGTAAAGATGTATAGTTGGATTTTTTCTATAGCCTTCATTCGTATTTTGAATTAGTTTATTTTTAAAGATGCGATACACATGAATTTTTAAGATGAAATGCACATGAATGGAAACTAATTTTGTGTTACTAATAAGAATTACAAAAATTCATTTTCTTTTTTTTGTTTTTGTGGGCGAAAAACTTCTTGACATCATCGCCCGGAATAAAATATAGTTAAGTAAAAGGTACTACCTAAAAACAAAAAAAAAATTGCATAAAAACTTAAAACTAATATCACAGTTAAAGGTTATTTAAAAACACTTAAACTAATATCACAGCCATAAAACTAATTAAAACAGCGTAAATCTAAAAAAAAAAAAAGAATAAATAAAAGAAAAAATAGATTAAAAAAAAATCCTTAAGTCCAAGAGGGGTTTAAAGGGTCCCAACTAGAACAATAGAAAGTCCAAAAAAATGAACACTAAAACTAAATTTAGGTTAAAACTTAAAATATTAAAAAACTAATAACACAAAAAAAAAATTACAAGCTTAAAATTAATATGATAAAAAAGAATAACCAATATCACTGGAAAAACAAATAACATAAAATTTAAGAAAAAATACACTAAAAAGATTCTTAAGCACTAGGAGAAACAAAAATACAGGCATTTTAAATTTTGTGTATTATATTGGCTCTTTGTAAAAAAAAGCAGCACCCGGTCTAAAATATTCTTATTATTTCAAATAATTTGGCGATTGCCTCCATTCTGAATTTATGTCGCATAATCTATGCATCCACAAGTATGCGGCAGTTACAATGTGTGCATAGTGGTGTGTGCCCTTCTGACATCAGGTAACCGTGTCACATTCTGGTGTACCCTAACCGCAATCTATAGAGGACCACTTCCTCACACCAAATTTTCTGCATGACGAGTCCCATGGCAACACAGACAACCAGCGTTAATAGAAGGAGACTTCAATACTCATCATGTTTCCTGAGGCCATATTTCTGCTCCCATCAAGGTAACATGATAAACTGACTGAGACAAGATTTGGATCTTTGTCTACGGAATGATGGTTCATACACATTTATGTCCTGATCTCTTATGGTCTAACATTGACCTCTCTTTGTGTTCACTGAATTTTCTCCCACTTGTTACTTGGCCTGCTTGTGGTAACCTTCATGGCAGTGATCACAGACCAATTATTATAGCATCTGGTGTCGAATGCAAGGTTAATAAAAATCCATGGAAATGGATTGTTGAAAAGCCAGATTGGAATAGTTATCATAAAACCTTCCCATTACAGTATGACGATGGTGTAGACGCCCTTGAAGAACTTACCTCTACATCTCTGATACATGGGAATGCTAACAGATATATCCCACAAATATTGTGAAACCCTAAACATCCTTCCGTTCCTTGGTGGCATGATGATTGCCAAAACGCTAT
>JAAAKQ030259332.1:0-10787 GCA_010016005.3 Zanna intricata | reverse complement strand
AAGTCATTTAATTCGTTTTGCTTTATGAGATGAGGTTCACTCGACGGAGGCATATAGGTAGGGTCAATAGAGTTTTCCAACAAATCTTCAGCAATCTAAATCTTCATTTTCATTTAGTTCTGGAACGACCACGTCTTTCCAGTTCAAAGGTGGAGTTGAACTGGCAAGCCTTCTCCGTGAGCAACATGTGTAATAGCAGAAGGTATAGTCGGATATTCAATTTTATCTTTCTTTTTCTTTGAATATCCGGCAGTATTGGTAATGCAAAAATAGTGGTCATTAAAGTGGTTAGTTGGTTTACGCCAAACCATAGGCACAGCGAATGGCATAGAACTTCGGTTACCCTTCATCCATTGAATAAGCTTACACAACAAATATAATAATATTAATAAATATAAAAAAAGTAGATGAAATCTGATTCGATTTCCCACACACATACTTGATGTACCTATTTGTCATATTTGATACACAATTGATACTTTATGTGCCTTGCCATCCACGTATTAGCAAAACAAATATTATTATCGATTATAATAATATAAAGTATATAGTATATAGTTATATAAAGCATATATAACTTATATGACTTAGCGTAAACATAGATCGTAGCAGTAAAATTTATACTGGTTTTAATTATTATTTTGATACATAAATAAATGTTCTACATAAAAAAACTGAGTTTTTTTTAATGAATTTCTTGAAAGCAACTGAAAGAACAATCACATATTTTAATAAAATTATTTATTCGAGAACTTTTATTGTATATCTTAGTACTTATAAAGTCTAAGGATTGATCAGTGACAAACTACTGCTGCTGCTCAGCGAATTTAAACAGAACCATATACATAAAGCCAGTTTATATATGACTTAAATCAGCCAGTTGTATTTCAGAGTTAATGTTATGGATATTGTATTTCTATTTTCTTTAAAAATATTCATTTCTTCAAGAAATATTTTAATATCTTTTCTTAATACAACCCCTATCTTTTACTCCAATAATTCTTAAATAACACATTAATAATTTCTCCACCAAGGAAACGTCGCCAAGGAACGTTTCCAAGGCAAAGGAAACTGAAGCCAAAGGTTAAAATAAGCCTGAAGCAAAGGTTAAAATTGAAAAAATTCCCAATCAGAGAAATGAGAAAAGAGAAATTAAAATTTTAGAAAATGTGGATGCTAGGTGACATACAATGCGGCCTCCGTAAGCTCGGAGGCTTTAAATAAGAAGGCACACCATACAACCGCCCCACAAGCTGTAGCGGGGAGAGTATCTGGTCTCGACTCCGACTCATCAGTGACCGCACCATCTGAACAATATCACCTGATGCCGGCAGCAAGTCATTCTCCGTTATTTACTGCAGAGGATCAAAAGAATCCATCTCCCAGGCATCAAAATCCTTTGAATGTGATACTGAGACCTTTAGGAAGGTGGAAAAAAGAAGCAAGAAAGGATAGCATAAAGGTAAACTTAAGGCGATAGAACTTATGAAGAAATTAGTTCTTAAATGCTTTTGATATAACTATTGAATTCGTGTCTTAATCTATTTTTATATTTTTTGATATTTTGTTAGAAATGTTATGTCTGTTGTAATTAATTTCAGTTCGTTAGTTTTAAGAGTTTTTAAACGATAAGAGCCTTCACACCACCCTTTTCATCATTTGTCTATTTTGGGTTACAAAACCTTTGACTAGTCTATTTACTGAGTCGAGTAGTGGATTCTGTCTGGTTCAGACGTCTTTCTGTGCGCTCGGCGTTCTCAGTGATTTAGGACAGTTTTTTGGTGTTTTGTGATTTGAATTGTATCAGGAGTTGTTGGTGGAAAGTTAATGGACACGTCTATAATGTTTCAGAGTAATCGGTTAACGGACAACAATGTTATTTAGATTTTTTTTCATAGTATTAATTCTCCATAAGAACTGCAGAGAATTATACAGTGTACTGTTCAGTGTAATTAGAATTATTCTAAGTCGAGTTACAAGTGAATACAGGCAAGTGACGTCACTATAGAAGAGAGAAACAAGGTACTAAGCGAGCACGTAATGAAATTATTCTAAATCGTTGACATACGCTTATAACAGGGAACTTCCTTTCCTATATATTTTCCTATCTATTTATCCTAGACCCCTACCAGACCGGATCTAGATCGATCCGGACCCCCCGCACCCCCATCCAATTTTTTTTTTCAATTTGATTGAATGGAATCTCAAATTAAGCGGAATTGGGCGCTGATTAGGAAAATAAAAATGCAACGTCGTAGATCACTTCCGGGAACGACAGGGACGGTTTAAGTACTCCGGGTCCTTTTGAGACCACTGCAAAGAAGCCACCTGTAACTAAAGGCAAGAAGCAACTACTGGCCACATTATCGAAAGAAGAGGATCCCATTGCCGGTAGTTTGAAAGATCTTACAAACCAATTGTCGTTTGCGTTAGTGACATTAAAGCAAAATCACGGGTAGGGACTGGCCAAATTCATACTTTACCTCGTAAAAGTGTTGACAGCTATTCGCAAGGGTCTAAAACCTCTTGTTGAGACGTCACCGCCAATAGTTGGCATATCTCAGGCGACGCAAACTAATCTGGATACGGACGCGGATATATTTATCATATAATCGGGCGAATTAGAAGACGACCAACTTTTGAAGCTGCTGCCTAGAAAATGGCCAGTAAGCATTATGGAGAAGGTTAAGCTAGTTCAACTCTCATAGATACCGCTTTATTAACTTGGCGCATCAAAGATCAGCGACAGAAAATGCTTCTACTGAATGAGAGATCAAGCCGGACGAGATCATAAGAGATCACATACGTGATGGGTGAGGACACAGACTCTTTACAAAGATGCAGTTGTACCTGGACACAACACTAGAACAAAAGGAGACCTTAGAGATGATGTTCAGAGCAGTTAAACGGCTAAACAGTTAAAGCAGCTAAGTCGGCTTCCCCAACTTTTGTGTTAGCTGTCGGAACGCTAAACTTACCGTCCAGGAAAATACTTGCCTACCTGTTTCGAGATAGTTCATCTCCAGTCTCGGTGATTTTGCCTCGGAGTGACAGCGTCACAACAACTGGCCAAACAGGGGTGGCTAGTGTGAAGAAAGCTACGCATCCGGTAGAGGAGAATCGGACAGTAAGACGTTTGCAGATCTATTGAGAACTATAAAGATTACGATACCAAAAAAAGAAGCCGGGGACATAATCTCTGCGTAAGGGTAGAGAGGATGAACATCGTATACAAGCGGCAAACGACGCGGAGCAGTTTTCAAAGCTCTTAGGGATAAAGTCGAAGGTTTGCACATTGATCTGTGCACTCGCGTGGGGAGAAGAGCGATAGTGAAAGACATAGATTAGGACATTTTCGAACAGGACATTAAAGAGGCCATACAATATCACCTAGGCCCCAGATATTCTTTTCGACTGTCGTCAGTTCGCCCTGCGTACGGCAATACGAAAAACGCGACTATAATCACGACGTACCGTGCCCCGTGTAGGCTAGTGTAGAAACGTGTAAAGATTGGCTGGGTTCAATGTAGAGTGCATATAAGAGAAGACATCGATCGTTGTTACAGGTGCTGGGGTACCACGCACCGCAAGTGGACGATATTGTCAGAAGGGTGGCTGATAGAGTAGCTCAGGATTTCGACATTACACCAGAAAGCCTACAGTCGGCAATAACTGAAGAACTCAGCAGGATCCCGGTTAGATCCAGAGTATACAAACCTGCTTACTGGTGGTCGGCCACAATCACCGGTATGCGAAAGGAGCTGTTGCGTCAATGTCGAGTCAAACAGAGACTTCGTCGTGAGGGTGGAGACAGATTTGTCGAAGCTGAGCGACAATATATAATTCAGAGAAAAAGGTATAACTTCGAAATTAAGAAGTCTAAGAGGAGCAGTTGGTTGGACTTTTGTGGGGAACTGGATGATGACCCGTGGGGACAGGCATATAAAATTGCACTAAAAGATTTGGAAGAAGATTGCTCGTCCTCACGGAGGAACAGGCCGTTCTCAGATCTCGCGCCTTTTTCCTGGAAGAGATGAGAAGGTGTTTGATCCAATTCCATGTGATATCAGGAGATACACGTTGGTGAAGGTTAGTCAGGCGGTTCGTAGATTATCGGACAAGAATAGCCCAAGACCCGTCGACGTTCCGGCGCTTCTATTGAAAGGAATAATGCAATTGATACCATGGACCATAACAAATGCACTCAATTCAGGCTTAGCCAGAAGTGAATACCCTGGCAAAACTGCTGAAGCAGTCGTAAACTTTAGACCGATATGTCTGATTAATAATATCGGTAAGTGTATATGGACAGTAGAGCGATTAATCGCCAAGAGAATCCTGTATGAGTTGAGATCTGGAAATGACATTCACCAGAATCTATTCGGGTTTAGGCAGGGACGGACTACATTGCAGTTTCAAAAGTAGTTACTTGGTCAGAAGGGGTCAGTCGGGGGACATGGCGAAGAAGAGGTTTACCATTGTTGTTCCTCTTAGACAAAATGAATGCATTCGGTTCGGTGCGGTGGGGCGCAATTATGGCCGCCCTCTTAAACAAGGGCATCAGTCCATATCTCAGAAGCCAAGTTCAGTGCTTCCTACAAGACAGATGGCTGCAAACAGGTACGGAAAACAACAGTATAAATTTCCAAGCCAGTTGTGGTGTTCCTCAGGGCTCTTTCTCGGCTCTTTGTTGTGGAACACTGTGTACAATGGCATGCTTAACCTGGAGCTTCCGGAGGGACGGTGCCCTACGCAAAATTGGTGGAGGGCAGAAAAGAGGAAGAGGTTCAGAGGTGAGGGAATGATGCGCTCAGAATAATCCGAGACTGGATGGCGACTCAGGGACTTGAAATGGCGTCAAATAAATGTGAGTTTATCACACTGACAGGAAGTCACAGATTAGCTCCTGTAGACCTAAGAATTGGCGGTCACCAGCTGCAGACTGTGCACATAGTAAAATACTTGGCTGTTATCTTGGACCGGGGGCTCCGGTTTACAGCATGCTGCAACAAGGCAGATAAGGCGCTGAGAATGCTGATCCCAATAATGTCTTTACGTATAGCCCCCAGATTGTGAAAACGGCATCTGATTATGTCTGCAGTTGCATCCACTATGTTGTATGCTGCCCCTAACTGTGTGCGGTGACGAGAAGACGAAACTTGGTGAGGCTCATAAGTGTTCACAGGAGATCTCTTCTTGGGGTAGTTTCGGCTTACCGAACCATCTCCTACGAGGCGGTCTGTGTAATATCTGGCGTACCACCCATAGACCTGCTAATTGAGGAACACAGTGAGAGATATCGGGGAAGGAGTAGAGAAGAAGATAAAGTTCTCGTACGTAGGAAATGGATGGAGACGTGAGCCACAGGCAATAAAGCAAACTGGACCAAAAGATTAATTAATGATCTAGATGCCTGGTGCGATTGATCACATAGTGAAGTCAACTATAATATCACACAGATGCTATGTGGACCTGGTGAATTCGAGAACTACTTGCACAGGATTGGAAAGCGAGTGGGACGAAGAACGAAGAAGAGCTAACGTTTTTGGGCTTCTAGCAGAAAATTTGATTGGCTTTTTACTGCAATCTAGAAGTAATTGGCTTTTGTTTGACCGCTTTGCCACGATAGTATTACGAACTAAGGCGAGTGAATGCCGGAGAAGAGGCCATCAGTAAAAAAAAAAAAAAAAAAAGACATAAAAGACCCGAACCGGTTTGAGTGGGCAATGGGGTTTATTAAAAAGATAAAAGACCGAGACCCGGCCTCCGTGGCTGGATGTTGGGGACGGCATAGCCGAATCCGACCTCTCCGTCTCCGGGGGTTAGAAGCAAATGGTATATTAAGATCCACTGCCACGCAGATGGGCAGTGAGGCTCCATTAGAGGCAGAGACACTCCCCTGGGTTGAGCAATACTAAATTGTAGGTTCAGGGGAGAAGGGGGAAAAATCTATTTATGGAGATGATCTATTTTGACTACGTTGCTAGTGTTATTACCGGTGGAGGGGAGAGGAAGAAACCTTTTCTTTTTTGATGTAGGGGCTAACGACCAAGGTAGTCGATGGCCATAAAATTTAAAAAAAAATTCTATCTAATGAAGAAATTAATTTTCGAAATAAAAGTCAAATAGCTAAAAATAATTTATCAATACTAGTGATAAATAAAGTTATCAAGAAGAAATTAGTAAAAATAAAACTAAAATTTATTTTATTTTGCATAAAATAAATTAAATTATTGATAAGCTGAAAAAAATTATTTAAAAAAAATCGGTAATAACACAATAAATTGCATAGTTTAACAAATACGTATTCGGCTGTTTAAGTTAATTCTAACTGTAATGACCTATATAAACGAAATAAAATGAATAATGTTTTCCAGATAAATATTAGATTATACACTCTGTAGTACTTTCTTTCTTTTTAATCAAACATTGGTAGTTTGAGTAAAATTTAAATAATTTTCCAACTTTATAGGGACATACAGGAAACGTTTGTTATTCTGTTTATACAAGTACTGAAACATTGTGATAACCTCTCCATAAAGTAAATTTACATAGGAACAAACAAAACTTTTTTCTGAATTCAAAAGAAAAAAGTAAAATTTTATTATTTAAGCTAACTTTCAACTATGATAAAATAATATTCTATGAACTGTTTTGTTTATTTATATTTTTTTATTATTTGTCATTTTATATACCAAATAACTTGAAAATTCAAACAGTTTGTCTGAGAAAACAAAACCAGTTACATCTAAAATCAGAACGCGTCTTATGCATGATAAATTTATCCTTTTCAAACACTTTAAAACCTTTCGTTTTTCATTTCCTCTTATCTCACCTTAACCTTATTTCTTTGTAAGTTTGTTTTTTCTCTTTTACCTACATTTTCAATATTCTTTGACGCTTTGTCACCTAAATCTACTATTTTGTAATTTAAAATATTTTCAACTCATTTTGTAAAAATAGAATGAGTTATTTTAAAACTTTTTATGAAATTATTTAATATATTTTTTAACATTATATATTATTTACTACACTTCAGGCTTATTAAATGGCATAAAGAATTAAGTTTATTAATCATGAAAAAAAAGTCAATTAAAAAATCAATCTCATGACAAAAACAAAATATATGAAACCATTATTTTTAAAAAAAGATAAAAAGATTTTACCAGACTATAGGAAATAAGCAACGTATTTTAAACAAATGGCTCTATATTTGTCGCAATATTCTGTTCAAAATTATTTCTGGTGGTTTTTCTGAATAATAGTATTTAAAGCGTGGTCAAAAATTGAAAATTTGTATTTAAATTTGAATTGTGTTTGTTCTTTTAGATTGTTGGTTTTATATTATTCGTATGATTGTACATTTCATACTTTTTAAATTGTTTTAGATTTAAACGATTGTTAAATGAATTCGAAATATCCTAGCGATTATTAATTAGACTGTATTTCTGATTTATTAAAATTTGATTGTTTACAAAGGTTGAATAGATGGTTAAACGATGAAGTAAATTTGCAGAAGCTGTTCATATCCAATTTATTATTTTATGAAATCTAAATATGTATTTTTAATCTGGAAAACACCATTAGCAATAACTTAATTTGAGAGAGAAACGTCATCTATGATAAAATTATGTGCGAGTATCTAACTTTTTAAAAAAAAAAACATAAGGATCTTTGCGAAAAAAAAATTATATATTAAAAAGAAATAAATAATTTAGTTGTACATTATTCGCAGCTAAACATCTCAAATAAAATATTAGATTGTTTAAATAAACGTTTAAACAGTCTAAGTAATATAAAATAAGTAATAAAATCTTTCTAATTGTTGAGGCAGAACCCGATAAATAAAGATCAAGATTACAAATTTTAGGCAGATAACTATCTAAATTTTTTTGCTTAACTTCCTGGTTATAAAACTATAGCTTAATCTCCGTTTTGAGGAATCATTGGTGTGCCTTTTTAAATATGGTTTATTGAATGTAATATGCTTTTTTAAAATTTTGCCTTAATGGTAAAAAAAAAAGAAATACAAAACAAAACATTAGTGTTGTATTCTTTATTTGTAACGAATTAATACTTCTTTTATGTGGAAGGTTTAATGTTTTAATTACCTATGGTTTGTAATTTTTCTCATGTAACATATTTCATGCTTACAAAGTACGAACACTTACAGTAAGTCGGTATCTTAAATTATTCATTGGACATTCTTTATTTTCTATTGCTAGCAACGTCAATTTATAACACTTTTATCTTTCAAATATAACAATTTCCTGTGAAAATTACAGATAAAATTTGCCTAAATATTTTCCTTAATTAATAATTTTAATTTACTAGTTTAATAAATAAGATTTTCCTTAGTAAATAAGTTTATAGTCATCAAATTGGATTTTATAGATAAAATCAACATTTCTATTCGTTACTTGTGTGAATTAAATTAAAATAATATAAACATATTTTCATACAACCATACTTTCGTTATACTCAGTTACTGATAAAAAATTAACGACACATTTTATTTAATCGAGAATAATTCCCCTATCTATCTATCTGTGTTTTTTATCCTCCCGAACTAAAATAGAACTACTGTGTTATATTGAAAGATTGCATGACTAAACTCAAATTAAAATAGAAAAGCGGATGTAAAAGCATTTTATGTGATATAATACTTTCGTCACATTTCATAAGATAAGAGATCTTTTCACCAGTGAACTTAAAAAATAACTTATTTAATTTGATTGTTTTCCCATTGTAAGGGTTTTGGGTTTGGCTTTAAATCATTTATAGACTTAAATAACAAAACTTAACTCTCATCAACTCCATATCAGTACAAGAAGTCGGTATCTAGATTTTAATTCACGATTTCGTATGAAAGGAGCGCACTTCTTTACAACAAAAAGTTTCTTTTTTATTATTACAAGTAGATTTTGTAGTGTTATTATTATTATCTATTCAATAAAAATATTACTACCCTATATAAATACTTATAATCTTTTTAAAGCAATTGTATTGACATTTTTGATACCGCAATAATTTTTAAATTAAACGACTCAATGAAGAGAACCCAACAAGAGAACATAATGAATTTTTCTGTTTAATTTTTGTAAGCAGGAGTTCTTATTACACTTTTGTTAAGAGTAATAAGAATAAACAATTTTTTTTTTCTAAATTTTAGTAAAAAATACGAAAGAGAAAATAATTTGTTTAATGCTTCTAATTTTTATCTTCACACTATGAAGTAGAGTAAAATCAGCATTGTGTGCCTTACAATTAAAATGCAAACACATCTTCTTATTTTTCTTAATCGTTAACTGATTTATGTATTAATCAAAATGTTATTAATAACGTCGTTGAAGAAAATTTGTTACTAAATAAGACCTATAGGAAATCTATATCTAATGTCTATTTAGAATTTTGAATACATTAAAATATTTTGTAAAAGCTTTTCATCACGTGAATTAAAAATGGATGTTCCTTTCCTTTAATTTTATTTATAAAAAGGAGGAAATTCTTTTTTGTTTTGTGTCCTTCAGTAAAAGAACTTTTTATCTTAATCTAGCTCTTTACAAAGGAAATTTATCCTGCTGTAACTAATCTGATTCAAAAGTTTCGATGTTTTAACACTTTTATAGTTAGTTACTCTCTTTTTACCGGGATTTAACATGATAATAATAGCGTCCCTCTAAATTTTATGTCAAAAATATTCTACTTTTAATTACAATTTTACAAATTTTTCTCAAAGTTTTTTTTACAGTTTATTATTTACAATTATTGTTATTTTATGACTATCACTTTTATTTTATATTTATCAAGCGTTTACTTTAGATAACATAATACTTTTAAACTAAATTTCCATTATTTGCCGATGATCATTATTTACTTATTGAAATGCCCATCTATCGTTGAAGTTAAAATAATAGTTTTGTAAATAATTTATAAGCTCTGAATAATTTAAAATTTTTTTTCAATTATCATTTCGCATGGTTCTTTCGTTGTAAGTAAATAATACGTAATTATTACGTAGTACGTATACGTACGTACTACGTAATAATCGTAATACAAACGATGAATAATTTTTATTAGATTTTATTAATACGAAACCACTGATGGTATAGTACTGCGCTTATAATCTAAATTAGTTAAGAAATTCAGAAAAAAATTTTTTTTTTTTTTTGTTTTTATTCTTTCAACAGATAACATTGCAGGATGTTTTGATGTACAATTTTTATTAAAATTCAATTGTTTTTAAATGAAATAATTTTTTTTAAAAGAGTGTTTAACAGGTGTTAATTTTTAAAAAACGAACTTTTACTAAGGTAAAAAAATAATAATTTAATTTTAACCAAAATGAAATGAATAACATATTTCCATTTAAACTGATTAAAAATAAAGTGAAGATAGCAACCATAAGAGTTATTCTACCTTTAATCTATGAAATGTAAATATAAATACAAAACCATATCGTATGGAAAAGCAGCGTATTTTATTTTAGAACAAAAAAAATAATTTTGAAAGGATATTAAATTTTTAAACCCTACAAAAATTTTTAACTCAGCAGAAATTAAAGGTTAAGCAGGAATAGGTTTTGTAATGAACAAGAAGATAGGGATGAAAGTAGAGTATTTCAAACAACTTAGCAATAGAGTCATTGTCATAAGAATAAAATCAAAACCCAAGTCGACAACAGTTGTTAACGTGTATGTGTCTACAAGTGTCCATAATGATGATGAGGTGGAGTGTGTATACGAAGAAATTGATGAAGCAATTAAATACGTAAAAGGGGATGAAAA